>QYAP01000415.1:0-37008 GCA_003988905.1 Hymenotorrendiella dingleyae
TACCACTAGACCAACAGTGAACTGCCCAAAAAGGGACTATTATTGGATGGGAGTCCAATATGCTACTCGACTACTTAAGGGTCACAGATCTGGACCTGTGACAAATATAAAGTTAAGAATATTCTATTATTTATAATTATTTTTAGTTTTAAGAAATATAAAAATTTGAATTTCTTTTTTCGGTTTATAATAAATAAATTATATTAATTAAAAAAGGGAGTTTTTATAATTATATTTAATATCTAAGATTTAAAGAAATTAATTGAAATTCTATTCGAATTATATATTATATTTATGATTATTTTTGGAAATAGATTTAATTCTTTAAATATAAATAATATAAAATGATTTAATAATTTAAATCGATTATATTTATATATTAAATGAAATTATAAATTCTAAAATATATTATAATTTATATAAGGTTATTAATATATAGGATTATTTAAAAGAAGGATTTATAAGAAATGAAATAAAGAAGCTTTTAAGTATTATAAAAAAGAGTATTCTTTTAAAGATAGAATTATTAAATTTTTCAGAGAACTTTTTATCTAATCTTATATATTATATTTTATAAAATATAATAATAAGATTATATAAATTAATAGGTAATATTAGAAAGAAGTAAAAGGTTAAATAATATATAATAAAAAAGGTATATTATAAGCATTATATAAGAAAATATAATAATTAAGAACCGTTATCGAGAATATTAATAATAATAATTATAATAATAATTACTTTTAATTAATTTTTATTATTAATTTCTTAAAAAGTTTAAGAAGAAATAGATAAGTAAATGGAATAATATTATAAATAGATTTCGATAATTCTAAGTTAAGGCTTTTAATTTATATATAAGTATTATAATAACTTTAAAATAATAGAATAAAAGGCTTTTTTAATTCGAAATAATATATTATTATTATAATAATTAAGGAATGATTTTCGATTCTATTTATTTTTTATAAATCTATTTTATATAATATATTTAATTATTATAAAATAGAATCTTTTTTAATTTAAAATTAATATTTTATATAAGAATTATTAAGAATTCATATATTAATAAGAAGTTTTATTTTATTAAAATAACGATAATAAGATTAATATATATTTTTTAAAGCTTAAAATATATTAACTTTTAATTAATTGATTATATTATTAATCTAAGTTTTATAATAATATAATAAGTAATTTTAATAGAATATTATATTAGAATCTTAAAAGGAATAATTATTCTTATATTTAATATAAACGCGGATTTAGTAAATAAGGTTATAATAATAGAGTATTTAAATTATTTATTTCTTTTATAAAGTTTTTATTATTTATTTTCTTGAATTCTAAGTTTCGAAACGTTTTTAATAATATTATTATTTAAAAATAATTCTTTATATATAATTAGAAGTAATATAAAGATTATATAAAAGAATATATTATATAACTTTTATAATTAATCGGATATAAAGGGAATTATATAAATAAGGGAGTTCCTTATTAAAAAAGAGAATATAATATTTTAAAAGAAATTTTATTTTTAATATAATTATTTACTTAGATTTTTATAAGTATAAGGAATAATATAATTAATTTATCGAAATAATAATTATATTTAATAGAAAATAATAATAAAGGTTTTATAATACAAATAAGTTTTAATATTTATTATTATTAAACTATTTAAGATTCTATATAAAAATAAAAAATTAAGAATAATATAAGTTATAAATAATATTCTAAGAACTATATTAATATTTTAAGTTAAAGATATTAATAGTTTAATTAATCGAATTAAAATTGATTTTATAATAAATAATAAAACTACTTATATTATAAGAATTAATATTAACGAAAATAAGGGATATTACTATTTTTCTTAATTATAATATTTAATATTTTATATTTAATATTCTATATTTAATATTTAATATTTATAGTATATATCTTTTATTATTTATAAATATTATATTTAATAAATGATTTAATTATGAATTTATTACGAGTTATTACGTTTTATATTATCGGTTTTTATTATAGTTTATTAGTTTTATTTAAAATAATGTTTACCTCTATTAATAAAGCGTAGTATTTCATATATTAATCCGTCATATAATTGTTGTTTGCTATTATTATAAGCTATAATAAATCGATAATAAATCGAACAATAAGAGTTGTTTTATTTAATGCCCCGAATACAATAGGCTGCGACCGTAGGGTTGGCTCAAGTACCAAAGGCCCCTTTTTTGTTGCCTCGGACCAATTATTCTGGCCTTCTTCGTGCGATCGACAACTTTAACTGATTCAATTTGATGCTAAAGCACACTAGAACTTGAAGATAGTGCTGAATGTATTGGATTAAATTTATTACCCAAGACTCTGAATGCGTTTAAACGACCAGCGCAATGATATCTGTATATAATAATACTGTAGACAAAAAAGAAAGAAAGAAATAAAATATAAGAACAAGAAATGAAGCCACCTAAACTCCACCAAACCCCTCGCTGTGCACTTCACCGAGCAAGCCAAGAACAAGCACCATTTACGCGAACTCCTTGGTGGCAGTAGCAAAGATGGTTTCAATCTGCGTCTTCTGCATGCCTGCCTTCATCGCGACACTTGGGTCGGCTTTACTGACGAGTCCACTGACCAAGGCATCGGTGTCTGTCTTGAGGGTGGCGATATCGGTTGACACGGTGCCACTGAGACCTGCGGAGGTGAATTGCGCTTTCTTGGCTACAATGCCGTCGAGTGCGCCTTGGATCGAGGGGATCAGAGTATCGACCGCGGCGGTGATCTTCATGGAGTCATCGGCGGAGAAGGAGCCGGAGGTGGCCTTGACGTCGGTGGTGGCCTTCTTGATGGCGGTGTCTGGTTTTGGGGAGAGATATGTTAGTATATGTGTCAAGGTTGGGGAGGTCAGGGAAAGTTGTTGGTTATCATGATGGAAAAGTGCGGGGTGACTTACCGAGATTGCCTTCAGTGGTAGCAACTGGAATGGCGCCTGGAAGTCCACCGGTGAAGCTGGTGGCTGCGCTGGTCAAGGCCTTGACACTGGTGTCAATGGCAGTGATATCGGCGAGAACGGTTGCGCCATCTCGGCGAGCGAGGGGTGCAGCTGAGGCGGCGACGGCGAAAATAGCGAGGTTCTTAATAGCGACCATTTTGAATGATTGTTAGGATGAAAAGATTAATAAGTGAGCCTGTCACGATTGTAAAATATGAAAGATATAGGTGGGATTTGAAAGATAGGTAGGTATTGCTTTGAAATGGTGAGATCAACTGAAGAAAAAAAAGGTAACTTCAGAGGTCCTTAGCGACTTTATACAAGTTTCTTTGCTTACAGCTGGCTCAAAGAAAGTATGAAGTTCACTTTTGCTTCGCATGGAGTCGACGAATTAGGACTAGTGTTCCGAAACTGCGAAGTTGGGATGAATTTGAGACGATTTACTTCGCGTGGCTACTGAAAATCGTGACCTGTCAAGGCGATCAAGATTTTGGCAGTTCAAAGCTTGGCACACCGTACCATGGAATGAGCTGTCTATTGCGAAGCAAGCTAGTTCAAATCGGGACTATTTTTCTGCTCGGTCTCAACTACCTTTCTGGGGGTTCCACATCAGTTGGCATGTAACCTCCCATGCCCGCCCTTGAAAATTTGGCAGTATATTTATAAGAACATGCACTGGTAAGCAGTTGAGTTATCCCTCTTAATTACTAGAAGTCTTTTGGGCGCGATTGAGAGAAGTGATAAAGTAGTTAGCAGTCCCCAAACATATTATACAGTTCCAGCTATCATCCGCAAGTGCCTATTCAACAACGTCAAACTTTTTTGTTTTCTCTGCAACTTATTCTCATCGCAAAGTTTATTGTCGATGAATCAATGGCGCAGATGACCTCGGAATCCGGATGAAAAAAGTTGAGGCCGGAAGAGGACATTCGATGTCTAGTCCAAACAGCTGAAGTGGTTTCACACTGCGACCACCTCACTAGCTCGAAGTTAATGTCCATCCCAACCAAAACATGATTCGTCACAATATCCTGTTGGGCCAGACTGTAAAAAGTGCCGAAAATCGAACCGTTGGTCAAAGTTGTTCGGCGCGATAGCTGCCATAATGTGCAACATATTAGGGCAGCCAAGTAGATAAGCAATGACAATCTTTTCGGCTTGTTGGTTTTCAAGTACTCTAGTGTTGCGAAGGGAGTGAGCATGTCGGAAAGGAAGGCACGATGCAGTGCCACTTTTAGATTAAGCATCTCCGGGGCTTTGCAACCAAACCAATGCAGCATTAAATCTCATATCCATGCATTTATTCTATTCCTACCGTAGTAATGGGTTTACAAGACCCCCAATTTTCTACCATTCTGACCTTCATTCTCTTAAGGCTTGAAATGGGAGAGTTCTTAAAAACGGGAGTCCCTCTCCCATTCCTACCTCAATTCTCTCTAAGGGCCTGGCAATATTAAGATTGAAAATGTGAGAGGCTATGCTAGAGGATGGGGTCGTATAAACCAATTACTTTCCAGGAGAAGTCGCGAAGCGTGCGTGTTGTGAGGTCAGGTTACTGAAATGTTGAAGATACGGTATTCCTGGACTAATATCCATGCGAACACCAACAACCACTTCTCGATATAGTGCCCTCGATGTAAATTCCAAGTCCCATGAAACTCAATCTCGCATGTTAAAGCGATATATACACTGGAGTTCATCTCTGAATTTTGTTTCTGCGGTTGAAATTTCCTATTCGGGTACATAGCCTCCGTGGCCTCTCGCAAAAGCCGGGGAAGAAACATCAGATGAGTTTGGGGGTTTTCTGGAAGTCGTTCTAGATGTTTTGGATGGAAACTTTGTACTGTACCTGCAAAGCTGTTGATATTAATAGGATCGGGTGTTCAGTAGCCTATATAAAGAATATGCTTTCTATCTTCTGAGTTTAAATGCTCTATTCTTGGTGCGCACCCGTAACGTACGGACCTAAGCGCTGTTGTGAAGTCGATTTAGTGGCTAATTAGGCTTAAATAGAGGATTCTGGGGTAATACTTGGCTATGTTGCATGCGACACAGTGAGAAGCTGAGATTTAGAAATGTCTTGGTGGGTCGTGGGATGTAGCATGCGTGGCATGCTAGTGTTATGGAAATCTTCGTAGAGAATCTTGAGGATACTGCATTCAGTCAACGGGAATACTGTAGTGTTTGAGTTTCTCTGGAATGACACTGCCGTGCGCCGAAATTATTCTGTTTTGGTGGTGGTGCCTAGACCTCGCTTTTCGCTTCCCCCCTTTTTTTCTCGCTTCGCTGCAAGAGCATCCCAATTTTCACTTGCCTTGCAAGACATACTACGAGGCATTTTCGATTTCAAGCTAGCTCAGGTGAACCTTTTATTATCACCTTTCTCTAAGCGAGAGCGTGATCTAAATTGTCAGTGCCAGTTGAAAATTGTTTCACAACTACGTGCTATTCTACTTCCGCGTTCACCAATTTCTTTCTAACGAGCCAACCATATAGTATAAGCATAGAATCCTCCTAATAACTCACTTTTAACAGACCCATGGTCAAGTGTAGAAAGAGCCTTTGGCTCATGAGCAAGCAGAGTAATATGTAGCATCATGTCAACACAGATATCGAGTGAGACGACAAGGGTTACTGGAGAGTAAAGAAGAAGTTCGTCATACTGTAATACTTTCCATTCACAATGACGCCGCTATATCGTATCAAAGTATGACTTTCCTGTCTAATTGAAATGAATAGAATAACTTGGCAGGACATGATGGAATTTTTCGTTGGCGACGAATGCCCACTCAAGTAAATTTTGGATATCCACCTGCCTTGCCAATACCCCGAGTTGCACTACTCCATCATAATTGACCTCCTACGAAGATTCTCCGAAGAACTATAAACTCAAAACCATCCTCAAAATATACAATTTTTACAAAAATCCATTGCGTCCATTGGGTATCAGCTAACAGTAAATCAAACCTCCCTAAAATAGTAAAAATACCAAAAAGAAAATCCCATCAATGACCCTTGGCACTTCCTTCCTTCCTCACTTTCCACTTTTGTTGTACCCATTTAAATAACCAAATCCCACATACCCCAACTAAGTTCATCCCGATGAAGGCGACGAAGAACTGCCAGATACTCGGGTTGGAATTGGTCCCGGAGATTTCGCGGACATTCATGCCGTAGATTCCGGCCATTATTGAGACGGGTGCGAAACTATACGGGGATGAAAGTCAGTTGGGTAAGAGGAAGAAAGGGGGTAATAATGCTTACAAGTAGGTAAATGCATTTGTCAAATTCGTCCACCGCTCTTCTGTCTTCTTCTGAAATATAGTAGCCATCTTAGCCCTCGTCTCCCAAAGGAGTCTAGTTCCTTCAACAAGATGCTCAAAGTCTTCCTTCAACGCTTCCCTCACATCAACCGTCTCCTTCCCCTCCCCTCCCCTCCAAAGCAAACTCCCATTCCGTTCCACAATACTCAAACTCCTCTTAATCTCCTCCGTATGGCCCACAGACGTATCCGAAATCCCACCGATTCTCAGATCCTCATTACGAATGGCCTCGACTACTTCATTCCAGTAGAAGTAATTGAGACGAAGAAGGGAAGCGGTGGTGTAGAAGGGGGAGGCGAGGATTTCGGAGGCGTCCAGGGATTCGAAGGACTCGATGAAGAGGTCGCGGATGGATTTTGGGTCGAGGTTTGGGGCTGCGGGGAGGGGGGAGGTGAAGGAGGGCGGGGCGGAGAAGATGCGGGAGCACATTTGGTGTTTGTTGCGAGAGCCGAAGAGGAAGATGCCTTGAATTTGATATTTAGCAATGCATTTCGTGGGTTTTTGGATTTTCAACTTACCAGTCCATCCATCTCCAACTTCGTCAGGCTAGGATTATGTCAATCAATCATTCCAAACAAGAACTCGCAACAACATCATGACCCACCTTGATATACAACTGCGCCTTAAACGTTTCCGCATCCGTCTTCGCCTGCGTCCCGGGAATCAAAATCCCAAAGCCAATCCTCACATAAGGCGCCCGATGACGTTGACTTGGCGTAAAAATATGTCCCTTTTTATTCGTACTCCACTGAAAAAACCTGGGATCCAAATTCAACGACCCCCCCAGCGCCTCAATCAGCGCCGGGCTCGGACAGACATCATACTCCGCAAACACCAACCTGACTTTCGCACCACGACGATTCTCACTACTCGACAAGAAACTGCTTACATCAAAAGCTTTATGCAGGTCTGGCCAGCGCTTTTGCTTCAGGTCAGATGAGATATCGAGGATTGAGACTGTGAGGCCGCCTTGTGTGGATGCGCTGCTCATGTACTCGTCGAGGCCATGCAGGTTGTTCCAGCCTGCGTTGATGAGCTTGCGCACGTAATCGTGGTAGGGGGCCCGTTGGTGAGTCCATTGTTCAGCACGCAGCGCGGCATTGTTGCGCTTCTTGTTGGTGGAGGGGCCGAAGGAGAAGGTTCGCGCGATTTTGGCTTCCGCTGATGGGACGAAGCCTGCTGAGGGGTCAACCCCTTCTGAGGGGTTGACGCCAACCGATGGGATGTCTTTGCCCATTGTTGTTCGATTTCATTACTGTATCAAAAAAGCAAAAGAAGACAGAAGGAGAGGAGAGGAGGGGAATTGGGGTGAGTGTTTTACATTTTGGAAGGCTGGGTCGTAGTCAGCAACTCCTGAAGTCGCCGACTTACCTAGTTGGTGATTGTGCATGCTCATATGTCATGCATTCAACGCCATCCTGCCTGTCGCGCTTCTTGCGGCTGAAGGTGCAAAATTCGCGGGGTATTTTAGCCCCCATTGCTTGTTACCCATAAGCACGCGACCCTTACTCTCGGCAAGAGGCAAGCAAATATGACAAACGAGTTAGCACATATACTTCTGGGGATTTTTGAGAGATGTCAAAATCTTATAGTGCCTGGCGTTTCCACTATTTTGCTCCTTGATGATTCTATTAATAGCCCCTTTTTGGTTTCAGGGGTCGTGAATCCCAAAGAGTGCGAATCACACGCCTCTTACGAATACATTAGAGACATGGAGAAGAGTATGGCTCAAGATATATGTTAAAAAGCTTTCCCCTCAAATAGCCGAGACCTGGCAGTACGTTTGGGCCGAGGTCCAAATGTTTATCTACCTGGCGCGAATAAGCCAGCCAGCCACTTGAACATACCGTAAGCTTAGCTTTCCCGGAATTCCCCTAACAGAAAAGATTCAGTGAGAAAAGGATGAACTCGCTACTAACAGAACTAGAAGCTAGACAGGTGACGACGGCCCTCACATCGATTACGTAAGCGAGTAAAAACTGACGTGAAAACACCCACTTCAACACACTACACCGAGTCCAGGTCAATAATCTTATTAACCAATTAAGAATTCGCAGAACAAACACAGGGAAAATGAAGATTATATCTACGTTATCAAGAGAGTAAGACAACATACTGTATATAACCAGTAACCGCGATATCCCTATTCGCTTTCCCGGACATCCGCAAGTTTCATCTGACTGGATTAGGGGGACCATCGGGCAGATACAGTAAGAATAAAAAGATTCCCTGCGCGGATTGAGACATTTACTCAAACAATAATCGAAGCTGGGAGTCAAATCTACTGAAAATATCTGAAAATATATTCCATTCGGGCCATTCTTACTCCTTAGATAACGTCGTCTCCAGTAACCATATAAAACAAATGCTAAGTATATATACTACAAAAATGCAACGGCACCGTCGCCGCGAAGCAAAAGAAAAATTGAGAAGGAAAAAGCGCTGCCGTTTCCTCCATACCCCGAAAATACATCAAACTTTCCAAGTCTGAATAGATAGGTATTTAGCACAATAAATATATATCGTCAATCCCGGACGAAAATAAAAAGATTATATGTTTCCGCCATATACGTCTTAGGTAATATATACTATTCTCATAGTAAGAGGAGCTGCAAACGTCGGGGAAGATGAAGGTGCTAATGTAGTGGTGGCTTGGAATAGAGGATCGTTGACGAATACGGATGAGCTGCTGGTTGGTACGTATACTGCGCTGTTTGTTGGGATTGTAGATGAAGATTCATCTGACGTGGTGACTGCTGAGAATACAGCATGCACTGATGAAGCACTCGAAGATGCTGCTGATGTAGTCACTGCTGAGGATACAGCCGTTGGGGTTGCTGTTGATGCACCCTGAGAAGCAGAAGTGCTGGCTCCACCAGGGCCTGTATACACCGGGTTATTCCCCGGCAGCTTTGAAATGGGACCATTGAGTCCGATGTCCTCAGAAGGAGCTGCAGTCTCGGGACTCATATCGCTCTTGACTCCTGCTTGTCCGTTTGGTGTCCCAAAGGAGTTCCAGTCACACGCAACTCCCGGTCCATTGCAATCCCCAAATGCACTGTTGAGCGCTACTAGGTTGGTCCAGCCCTGCAGGAAATCTGATTTTTGTTAGGATTTTCTGTTTTCGAGAATCGCAAAAACAATTGAATAAAGTCACTTACCTCCATGCGCACCATAACCAGTAGTATCCCCATTACTCAAGACCAAATTCTTACTATCCGTAAGACCCAGCGCACTCGTGTCGAAACCAAACTCAGAACCAACAGCATAGAGCGCAACAGGATGACTCTGAGGACACATGCCTCCCTGGGTATCGCCTTTGTTGGGGTCCGGGTACGAGGTGTGGGATTTGTGGTTCGCACTGTCGAGGTTTACACCATCCCAGCATGAGGGAAAGCGTATGTTCATTGAGACGCGGTCGGCGAGCTGTTGCGGAAATCCGTAAACCTCGCCGACGTTTCCACTCTCCCAGAGAATGGCTTGGTTGGTTTGGTCCGAGTTGTTTTGTGTTCTGGAAGTTGTTAGGGGGAGATGGGATGTGGAGATAAGGGATGGGGGCTTGCCTTCTGGATGTATCTCCTGCAACCATTCGGAGACCGTCTGGGAATCCTCGGGCGTCTGTTGGTGTTGGGCAGTATTGGCTTTGGGGATCGTAACTGCAAGTGTAGTTTTTGTAGTAGCTATTCTGTTGATTGTTAGTCGGTGAGCAGGAGAATTCCCGTTTGAAAACTTACAGCTCCCGTGAAAGGAACTAGCTCAAACATGCCATTGTTCATATTGTACAGCTGAGGAGCCCACTGTATTTCATCAGCCGAATTCTTCCGTGTGCTCAGACAGCAGAACTCACATAATTCGAGTGATCGGTGAACTTGTCACAAGTTGTAGCCTTGGAAATTTGAGCCGCATTATTTCCTGGCATCAAATTCGAAAAGGCAGTTCCACCTGAGACAGCATGGACATGACCAGAGAGCACACCAGGGCTTACAATGGGATCAGCTCTTTGTACGGTGAGAACCCCACAATTCACTGTCCAAACAACAGAGGCTTGCACCGAGGTCGTCGCAGACAACAAGCAAAAAATTGCTGACATTCCGGCCAGCGAATACATATTGAATGAAAAATTATTTCAAAACTTAGAAAAAGGATAGAAGACAAAGGTGCTTGAACCAGTTGATAGTCATTTTGCAGCGGGACGGGATGCATCTTTATGTTCAGCATTTCTCGGTAAACGATAATAAAGGAGTGAGTTCTTTGATAGATTGGAAGTACCTGTGTAGCTTCAATTGAAGCCGTTTCAAGGCGTGTTCGCGCCGACTAAACACGCCACGAAGGCCTCGCTCCGCATTCTGAAGGCGTTTGTGTTTTCATCACCGCCCCTTTTCGCGCCATCCGGTAAGATTGTGATAGGCAGCTTGGTGTGGTTTTATGGCGGCTTCATTGTATATTCAGGACAAGATTACCAAATCATTCAGTGTCGAGAATGTACCAATGTACCTTTGAAACAAGGAACCGGATATTTGATCCGTATCTAAGCTACGAGGATAGCTTACTGTAAATACAGTGGCATGAGAATAATCGCGAGAATTGTACTGTGAAAAGAGAGAGAGCAGCAAAAGCTCTAGATGGGCGTCTATTCAGCCAATTGACAATAGTCTTGTGCGACAGCCCTGTAAAGCCGAATGC
The DNA here is from genome assembly GCA_003988905.1 of Hymenotorrendiella dingleyae. NCBI lineage: Eukaryota > Fungi > Ascomycota > Leotiomycetes > Helotiales > Helotiaceae > Hymenotorrendiella > Hymenotorrendiella dingleyae. The sequence continues at coordinate 11,014 of QYAP01000415.1, forward strand.
CATGGATTTCCGTCTGAATCTCAGTCTCGCGATCGGCAAGCACAACTCTAGGCGCGCACATCGGTTCATTTGATCGTTACTGCGATGCGACTCCAAGTGTTGTTCTGCGAAGCCTATTAGCATACTAAATTTGCAGCTAGGTCGGGGAAAAGTGATGCTGTGGTTGAAACAGGTGAAACCGATGCGCGAAATACACCATCAATAGTGGCATGGCGTTCATTCGGAGGCGTTGGATAGCTTTTTATCTTCCTTTGTGTAATTTTGTGTAATTTTTAGGGGGAGGCGTTGTTGGTGGAAGGGGATCTCAAGAAGATGTCGGTTCCGGCCGGGGTGTTCTCGCTTCGCTTCGGTGTTTGCAATGACGATGGTCGTCCGACATGATTGCAACTACACCTCTTGCTGAACTCGCCCTCGCCGTCGCCGTTGGTACAAGAAGGTAATGAAAATGGCTTTCGATGGCATCGCATACACATGTCAAAATTGGCTAGTGTCGTAGGCCTACAACGACGATTTGTATAGCCTGACAGCCGCAACTGACAGGCTGCGCGGCCTTCGCGTGGACTGATGGTCAATCCACGGCCACACGCTCGTGAACTTCGAAGTTGAAAACAATCATGATTAAGTACTGCAATCCCGTTCACTAAGAAGTACGTCTGCTAATATCTGACAACAGGATCCGGCCTCCATCTCGCAGAATATCCCCACGCTGGTTTCCCCTCCATTGATTGGTCCGAAACAACCTACACTATTGCGAGAGAACAAACCCCAAATCAATTTCAGAGTCTGCCATAGCTATGGATATCAACACGGGTGGAAGCGCAGCTAGAGACTTTCCAAAATGGGCTGGAGATACTCCTCCTAGACAGTGGGACGGACGAGAGACTGGCACAACGAAAGTCCTCGGATTATTCTCCTGGATTTGGACTTGGAATTCGTTGGAATATGGCAGCGAGTTTCCAAGATGGTTTCTGGAACAGTAAGCATTCGAGGTTTTCTTGCTCTACGTTCGCATCGTCCCAACCGTTTTTAAATTACGTTCCCATGCTCAGGTCTTTTCTTATTCATCGCAGAGACATCAAAGAGCATATCAGTTCTATTTACTGTGTTTGGTATTAGCTCACATCAGCCTGAGTAGGCAATCTATGTTCAAGCAAACTTCTCTTGCACGATGTATTGTCAACTCCTTTTTCATAATTGTCCGCTATCTTCCATCTATTTAAACTTTTACTCTTCCCGCGCACCCTCAAATCAATTCTTCATACGCAGCGCAGCCAATTGCGCGTTCAAACTCGCAATCTGGGCCTCCTGGGCCTTAACCAATTTGCTCTTCTTCTCTTCACTCGCAGCTACTGTATCCAGATCGCGGCTTAGCCCCTTGACTATATCTCTGAGCGCGTCAGACGACACTTTGAAGCTTTTTCGCTCAGCTTCAAGTTGTATTTGCATATTGTAATTATGCTCGAGAATTGTGAAGGAATTGTAGCCGTTGCTGCCGTTTGCATGACATCCTGGGCAGTCGCAGTCGTTGATCCATACTTGATTCTCGGCGGGTTGGATTGGGTTGAGGACGCTTTTGTTGACCGCTTCCGTCGTTTCGCTTTCACCGGACTCCGAGACTTGGGAAGTTGTAATAGTGTCTGTTGTCATCGAACGAGTTGGGACCAGTTCAATAGAAGCTTTCGTCGACGATTGCAATTCGAGTGTAGTTTCCGTAGCTTGAGGAGGGAAATTATATTGTTGGAGTAGTCTCCAAAAGTTGCCTCCATCTTCGGCGATTGCACGAGCCCCAAGGAGGATAGCTTCATCACTAGCTCCTTCACCGGCGAGGCTCAATTGCCAAAATTGGACACCGAGTGGTATTTTGCGAATCATGTTTGCTGATTTGTTTGGTGTGGGTTTGTTTTTGAAGACTGAAGAGTGTGGAATGTATTGGAAGCGATGCTGTTTCTGCATTCTGAGAGGAGAAGGAAATGGAGTGTTATATACAGAAAATAACTAGGTACTCGAAGCTATTTGCAAGCTCCCGCATCTAAAAAGTACTTCCGCCTGACTCACTCTGATATCAGAGTTGGCCGACTAGGGCGTGGTGCGGTTGAGTCCGGTAGGCGTTCATGCCCTTCCCGAGGGTTTGTTAGGGTACGCCTAATAGGTTGCACCACAATTATCATTTGCAATTATGCTATGTGCCGCTGGAAAACTCTCGCGCTTATTTACTGGACGATACACCAAAATTAAACTGCAAATATCGTCCTGAATTACGTTGGCAAGTGCCATCCGCCTCAGCGAATTTTAGGAATTACGCTGAACGTGAGATTTCCGCCTTGAGAGTTCAAGTCGGAACCCATTTTCTTTCACCATTTCTAGTCATGCCTCTCCCGTGTTGGAAGTTTGACAAAACACGATGTAACAATTCTTAAAATACCCATATTTTTTTCTTAAGTTCGCCGTCTCGACTGGCTTGTGTTCGACGACAATCTCAAGCAGTAAGATGTTCTGAACACCAAATTTTGCAATTCCGCTAGCAGAACCGAGCTCTCGATTGGCACCGTAAACAATTTACAATATATGCCCCCCCATCAATCAAGCCACTGCCCAACCATCCCCTCCCTCCCCTCCCCCCTCACCAACGCCCCCAAATTCATCCTCACACTCAACCTCACATACCTCGTCTCCACCGCCCGCGCATACCCGCCACCCAAACCCCCTATATCACTCTCCCCTCCCATCGGTCGATGCTGCGAAAATAGAGGAGGCTGAACACCTATACATCGTCGTTCTCCATTCGCACCATCGTGATCTCGTCCCGCACACCACTCCCCTAATTCCACATCCCAAATCCGCGACCATTTCCTAACCCCAAACTCATGCAGTAACCGTCGTGCGCCCCGTTGACTTACGGCATAAGCGACAGTGCAGAGGGCTCCGCCTGATAGGTGGTGGTAGACTCGTGTGTAGGGCTCGTGGGAGGTGGAGAGAGCGTCTAGGGGGCCGAAGGGATGAGCGCGGAGGTGTTTGGGGTGGGGGACTGTGATGTCGGGTTGGTGAGTTAAGAGAATATTTCTCTCGTCTGTTATATTCTGTGCTGGCTGTTCTGGTCGCGGGAAGCCCGCGCCGCAATGTCCAAGCCAGAGGACGTCCCAATTTGAAGGATCGCCATATGGGGACACGGAGGAATTTCCATGTTGCGAAAAGTCGATTTTCGAAAGGGGAAGGGTTGAGAGGGTTGGTGATAATGTCCTGTTGGAGGAGCCAGCGTGGATGCTATCCCCTGTTTCCGGATTTTGTGAGGTAGTCACTGGATAAGTCGAAAGATCCAAATCCCGCATCGCGAGAAGTCGCGATGCCTGAGCAAAAGTCTGCAGTTGCTCTCGAATCCTGATATCCCAATCCACATCATCCTCAAAAATCACAGCCGTTGCGAGATTCTCATGTACGATTCTAATGAAGTGTTTTATTAATAATGAATTCGAAGACAATTGGGAAGAGAGATACGTACTGTTGTAATGCATTCATGTGTGAACGCCAACTCCCTTTTATCCCCTGGGAAAGTTTGACGCTTTCGGAACTGAGGAGGGGGGGTAGGGCGGCTTCGGGGATTGTTGAGCCGCTGATGCCGGTGATGAAGGTGGGTGTCAGGTTGCTGGTTGCTGCGGAGAGGGTTAGGGCGTCGAGGCGGTCGGTGCGGGGGGAGAGGTTTATTATGAGGAGGGTTTGGAACTTGGTTTGTTAGTGATGGTATGGTTAGGAAAGGGGGGATATGAATTTGAAATGGCGATATGTACTCCGAGGGTCGAGTTCATGATGTCTTCTGTTAAGTCATGGCTCATGTGATCGGGATTTCCAGTACCATCTTTGCTACTATTTCGATCGGTGTTTAATCTGGATAGACAATAATAGAATAACAAAAGAAGGATGCATATCGCAAGACTATGCCTTTTGTATCTCCATTGCGGAGGTAGCATCTCGATGTCGCGGCGCTTCATGAGCAAGTCGCTGCACGTGACATGTGCATATCGAAATGCATATGTGAAGAAGCCAATCTGCGCTCCACTCCATAGGATTCTACTTCATGCGAGTCTTGGCTCTTGACCTTAAATACTGCTGTGAGTTTAGAGAAGTTCGGATGTGGCTTCTTACGATGATCTGGTACAGGTTGTTTTCGGTCAATATGGGTAAATCATAATAACCCTATAACCGGTTTTAGAATACCATTAATTCCCGCGCTTTGAAGTACCAGATTGATTATTGCAATTTCAAGTCCAAAGTAAAGATGGGTTGGATTGTGGTAGGTGGTTCGTTTCTGCTGACTAATCAACACCCCCAGGCAATTTGAACCACGCCAATGGAAGAGAAAAAAACTTGGAAAGGAGATTTCGTAGGTAGATGATGTTTTAATTAAGTTTCTCCTATGCAAAAAAAGAAAATCAGGCAACGGCCGAGAAAAATCGGAGGAATCTATTGAAAATGAGACGCTGCTAGCAAATAACAACCGCCCAAAACCACATCAAGATCAAGATCAAGCCGACTCCCCCATAGCCATAATCTCCCCCACACTCCCCCCTCCTACCGCCACAAAACCCTTCGCTAGCACCTTCCCCTTCACCACCGCCCCATCCCCCTTCACACCCCATCCACCACCCCCAGGACTCTTCACCACAATTCGATCCCCGGCGTCTATCAACGCCGTATTCTTCCCCCCAAGATTAACCACCCTCCCATTTCTCTTAACCCACAGATTTTTACCACGCTGTCCATCCCCACCGCCCTGAAGACCATACGGCCGGAACGCTCTCCGCTCACTCAAGATAGACGCTTTGATGGGGATACTGAATTCGATATCTCGGATGATGCCATCGCCGCCTCGATGCATGCCCTCGCCGCCACTGCCCTCCCTCAGACAGAAACGCCGTAGAATGACGGGGTATCGCCGCTCGAGGATTTCAGGGTCCGTGATACGGGTGTTGGTCATGTTGGTGTGTACACCACTCGTGCCCTCCCACTCAGCACCCGCACCACTGCCGCCGCAAATCGTCTCGTAGTACCCGAATCCGTTCTCGGCATCGTCGCTGCCGAAGGTAAGATTATTCATGCATCCCTGGGAAGCCGCCACGGCGTTGAAAGCCCGGAATATCACATCCACGATGCGCTGTGAGGTGAGCACATTCCCCGCGCAGACTGCGGCATCCTCCGAGGGTCGCAGGAGTGAATTTGAGGGGATGAGGACGCTGATGGGTCGGATGGCGCCTTGGTTTAGTGGGATGTCCATGTTGACCATGCAGCGCATGGCGAAGATGATTGAGGAGTTGCAGATTGCGATTGGGGCGTTCCAGTTTCCGTAGGCTTCGGGACCCGTGCCTGAGAAGTCGAAGAGGGCGCCGCCGGTGAGGGGGTCGATGGTTACTGCGAGTTGGATGGCGGTGCCGTCGTCCATGTAGTCGATTGCTTGCAGCGGGTTTCCGTTTGTGGTTTTGTAGATTGTTTTTAGCATATCGCGGACGGCTAGTTCTGCTGCGTGTTGAATCTCCTCCACTGTCACGGTATTGGTAAATATTTTTGGCAAGGTGGCATGGAATACTTACTGTAAAGTTGCACAACGCCTAGTCCGTAATCAGCGATCAATGAATGAATCAGTTGACTTCCGCGGTGGTTGGCAGCTGCCTGTGCCTTGATATCCGAGATATTGTCTTGCAAACAACGAGTGCCTTGGCAGCCAGGTGATTGGGCTGGCGCCATCAACATCTCAATGAGCTCTTTCTCTTTAAATTCACCGCCATTGACTACCTTGAAGGCCTTAATTACGGCACCTTCTTCCCAGAGTTCTTTAGAGTTGGGTGGCATAGAGCCTGGGAGTATTCCCCCAATCTACGACTGGTTAGGCTGGATTGAATGAATAAAGTTAATCGGGTTCTTACATCAGCATGGTGACCTCTTGAAGCGGTCCAGAAGATGATGTTCTCTCCTGCTTCATCGAAAATTGGTGTGATTACAGTCAGGTCGGGAAGATGGGTTCCTCCACAAACTACGTGGACGTTAGCAACTTCAGTGTTGATTGTAGCTTTGGTTAATTACTTGCCTGGAGAGTTTGACAATATGACATCCCCTGGCTTTAAATCCTTGCCCCAATAATCAATTTGCCATTTTACGGCAAAAGCCATGCTGCCAATCTATGGCCAAAATTAGCATTTCAACAACCAACTTCGGGACCGTTAACATACCATCGCGGGAACATGAGGTGCATTCGCCACGAGTCCGCCCTCGGGCGAGAATACTGTACAAGAGAAATCAAGTCTCTCCTTGATATTGGTAGAAACACTCGTCTTCTGCAGCGCACGACCCATCTGTTCCGCCACACCCATGAACCGGTGTCCAAAAATCGACAACTGAATGGGATCAACCGTGGTAGAAGAAACTTCGGGTTTCTTTCCAGCGTTGATATCGATGATCACCATGTCAGACAAAATGGTGGCCGTAGAGTCGGGGATGACAACGATGGTTTGCTTGTCATCCATAACTAGTGCAGGACCGGGGATCTTGGAGCCTGGGAGGAGACTGCTGAGACCGAAAACTGGAGTTTGGCACCATCCAGGACCTCTGAAGTAAACGTCTTTGGTGGTTTGCGCCTCGGGTAGAAGTGCTTCTTTCAGAGAAGCGAGTTGCGTTGGCCATGGATCGCGTAAATCGTGAACGGCATGGCCGATGGATCGTACGCGGAAGTCGTCAACTATGACATCTCTCCCAACCGGTAAGAACCCAAATTGTTTCTGATGAGCAGCTTTGAAAGCCCCCAGTAGCCCATTCTTGGACTCGGAAGTCTCTTGAATCATCAACGGCGTATCGCTTCCTTGAAATCGCATGTTGAGATACCTATCCGACGTAACTCTTGCCTTTGGAACTCTCTGCGCCAAGAGTGCCTCGACGGATTTTGCTTGAAGCTTGTCGAGTTCTTCCGCAAATTTTGTGAGATTCTTTTCCTCGTATATCAGCGCGGATGGGCTTCTCTCTTCGTGCACGATATCGGCAAGTGCCATTCCGTATGCGGAGAGAACAGAGGAGTATTTGTGAATTAACACGCGTGAGATGCCGAGAGCCTTCGAAATATCACAGGCATGTTGGCCACCTGCACCACCGAAAGAGGCAAGATTGTGAAGACCTGCATCGTATCCTCTTGCTTCTGTTAGGGTGCGGATTGGTCGACACATTGCCTCATTGGCTACGTCTAAGAAGCTGTTGCGGGTTAGCAAAACTCTCGCAAAATCCTGGCGTCAAATCTCACCCCGCAGCGACCTCTTCCAGAGTGAATTTCTTTTCCAGCCCCTTGTTAATGTCATCCGTCATTTCTTGTAGCAAGCGCCTACTAGTATCAATATCGAGAGCCTGATCTTCATTCGGTCCAAATATCTTGGGGAAGAATTCGGGTCTCAGACGACCAAGCACAAGATTCGCATCTGTGACGGTCAATGGTCCCCCCTTTCGGTAACAAGCGGGACCTGGATGCGCCGAAGCACTTTCGGGTCCGACTTTGAACATGCCACTTTGCCAACTCAGTATACTGCCACCGCCTGCAGCGACTGTGTTGATATCTAACTGGGGACTTTGAACAGAGACTCCAGCTGTTGTAGTCTCGAAGATCTGCTCGAGTTCACCAGCATACCTGCGTATACGTTAGAAAAAGGAGAACAAAGAAGTGGCAGAGTAAATACCTCGACACATCAGTGCTAGTTCCTCCCATGTCAAATCCGATAACTGGCGTCTTCTCAACCTCGTCATACGAGGTCTTTGCGTAGCCAACAACTCCACCAGCAGGTCCAGACAAGATCGCTCTCAGCCCAGAAAGGCTAGAGAATTCTACCAGTCCACCATCGCTCTGCATGAATTCACAGCGACACCCGCTTGTTCTTAGGTCTTCGAAGCCATTTTCAAACCCAGCGATGTATCTCTTAATCTCAGGCGTCAAATAAGCATCAGCTGTCGAAGAATTCCCACGAGGCACAATTTTAATGGTTGGGGATAGTTCGGCACTCAAAGAAATGTGAGTAAAGCCTATCTCTTCGCAAATTTTACCAATTGCGAGTTCATGGTCCCTGTAAGTATACGCATGCATTAAGCATACGGCGACTGAGCGGTAACCTTCATCGTAAACCTCCTGGAGAGCAGCTTTCGTAGACTCAACGTCTGAAATGACGAGTTAGCAAATCTCAAGTAGCAACAACAAATTTCGCTTACCTAAAGGTTCTAATATTCTCACCATTTCTCCTGTAATGCCAGTCACCAGCGCCGAATCACCGGACTGGTCGATCGTAATAGGGGCTTTACTCTCAGTCCAAGCTTCCAACGTCACTCGTTCTGAGACTTCCACAACTTTTGAGTAAAGCACGTCTGGCTTGTTGATGGCAAGATCAAATAGCTTTGGCCTGGACTGGTTGCCGATGTGCAGTAAATCCTTCAGAGTCATTAGCTATTGAACGCATGCTCCAAAATACAAGACATACCTTTAATCCCTTGGTCACCACAAAAGCTGTACGTTCGCCTTTGCGTTCTAATAAGGCATTGGTCGCAACTGTGGTTCCCATTTTTATCGACTCTGTCCAAAACTATCAGTCTCACATCCAATTCAACGATGTTGCAACATACCAACTCCCCGCAGTGAGATTTTAGAGCCTTTGGGGTATGATTTTCCCGTGGCTTTCTCTAGGACTCTTCGAATTGCCTCCACTGGAGCATCTGGGTAGTTGTTTGGGTCCACCGATAACAGCTTGATGAGAATATCATCTTGTCCGGGTAAAGAAGCAACACACTAGAATGGCATCAGCGCTGCTTCAACCATCTCAATGTGCTGAGTACTCACATCGGTGAAGGTTCCTCCGCGATCAATTGAGATGCGTATCCCCGCCTCTGGACTTGAGATGGAACCCATTTTTCTGATGCTGAGGTTTCAAGTGATGCACAAAAAACAACAAAATAATTACAATGATTGAAAGTAAATCGCTGTTCTGTTTGCGAAATGCAATGGGGTTCAAGAAATCAGTAACTGTTGTATTGCTTCACCCGGCGCCAACTTGCTCGCTTTAGACAATGATATCGTTCAGTATGCTGCCGTAAGCCCCTTATCGGAAGCGAAGTCGGAAGCGAAGGAGCACCAGCAAGACTGCACAGCATTCACTTCCTCCACGCGATAATTCCTCCACAAGTCTGCACAAAGGTGGTGCTGCTCAATCCGATGATGCTGACTCGTTCGTCGTAGATCTGAGTGGTGGAGTCTTCCCCGTGAATACTCGCAGCAGGGATCTCGGGCTATCGCAGAGGCAAGTTGGCAGTGGAGGTGGAGCTCCACCTTGGCATTGACCCCTGACCATCGGCTACGGAAGCACTCGACTCGTAACAACGGAAAGCTGATTACATCTCGGCTGAGCACGATAGGCTAGAAAATTTGTGGGAACGACATTGAATTTCTAATTAACGGATCTAACAGTCTGGTCGATCGCTTTAGCGAAATACTCCACGTTACTTTCATTGAGACCAGCCAATGAAATTCGAGAAGTATCGGCCATGTATATATGGAAGTGGTCTATCAAACGACGTCAGTGAAGCTTGATATAGGATGGGAGTGTAGCTTGCCTTGCAGGTGTTGAATTTGATCTGGAGTGATTCCGGTATAGCCAAACATGCCAGATTGCTTAAAAATATGTGTCCAGTCCCCAGGCGTTTTCAAGTTGACGAGTTCCTGGTATAATCTCTGGCGCATTGATTTGATGCGGCTCGACATAGTGATCAGATCTTTGGCCCATTGCTCTGCGATTTCAGGGGTATTCAGTACCGCGCCCGCTATTTGTGCCCCGTACACAGGGGGGCTGGATACTGTTGAACGCTGTATATTTGCAAGAATTGAATCAACGGTTTTAGCTGTATCTGGAGAGCTGGTAACGAAAGTAATCAGTCCAATACGCTCACCTTCAATCAATATCAGTGCCAACTCTCGTATATAGATTCAGTGGTTCATACCGTAAAGTCCCATACTTTTCGCGAATGAAAGGCAAATAGATGCTTCCATTCCCAGTTCTTCCACAAAGTACCTAATTGCCCAAGCATCTTCGTCGACGGAGCCAGAGTTGAAGCCCAAATAGGCAGAATCGAAGATGGGGAAAATGTTTTTCTCTTGAATAACAGTTGCGATTTCTTTCCATTGTTCCCTGGAAGGGTCGCAGCCCGTCGGATTATGAGCACATGCATGGAGAATGATCACTGAGCCTGCATCAGCGTTTTTGAGCGCCCCCATGTAGCTTTCAAAATCGAAAGCTCCGGATTTATAACAAGGCAACTTCTCAACCTCAAGACCCATTGAAGCGAATAGTAGATCGTGATTAGACCATGTCGGCTCAGTGATCAAAACCTTCTTAATGCTGCTGCTGCATTTCTTTAATGCTAGACCTGCGAGAAGAAGAGCACCAGTCCCGGATAAGGATTGGCAGGAGGCAATCTAAAAACCAATTAATACATGTTTTAACTCATTAGAAAAAAACTGACTCTATTCTCTGCGAATGCAGTGGTGCCGTGAAAAACAAGTTCAACCGCCTTATCGCGGAAGCTTTTGAGGCCAGAAATTGGGAGATACTCATGACCACAATTCGCTACCGCTGCCTCGGCCATTCGAACCGATGGCAAGATCCAAGGTTTTCCATTTTCATCGCGGTAAACGCCCTGTCCAGCATTGACTTTGTTTGGATTGGTATCGGCCAGGAACTTCTTAGTCACCTCGAATATCTGGTCGGGAGGTATATATTGAGCAGAAGTAAAAACTGACTTTGCTGTATCAATAGACCCCATTTTGATGGACTTTGCCGTTATGTCTGGAGTTTCGGTGATCTTGAGATATTGGATGAACGAGGATCGGGATAGGGCTGAAATCTTGATGTTGCCGTACTCGCCCATGCCTGGGAATGGTGGAGGTGGAGCCCACTCTTGACAGCTTTGTCCACCCTGGCCCATTCCGCAAATGGTGGAGTGAGAGTGTCAGGTATCGACTACAGAGAAGTAGGTGTCGGCAAACAAGACTGAGTACTGTGTAAAAAGGGCATCGCTGTGCACCAAGTCTACAAGAAAATCAGCAATCACTCTTATTTCCATCCATTAACACTTCCACTTTCCAAACTTTCACCATGGCACCAAACTGTCCACCCCGCGGAGTCTATGCACCAGTGGTCGCTTTCTTTCACGAGGATGAATCTTTAGACACTGAAGCCTTGACGGCACACGTAACTCGTCTCGCAAAATCCGGAGTGGCTGGCCTTGTAATCCAAGGCTCGAATGGCGAGGCCCCCCATTTGCTTCACTCAGAAAGACAGGAGGTTATCAAGACAGCCTCGGCCATATTGAAAGAGCATGGAAAGAGCGGAGCTGCCATTATTGCAGGATGTGGTGCACAGAGTACGCGTGAGACTATACAGCTCTGCAAAGAAGCCAAAGAGTCCGGCGCTGATTTCGCGCTTGTGTTGAGTCCAAGCTATTGGAGTAAGTTGAATTGTAATCCCTGCTTGTGTAAGAGAAACGCTGACAATATTCTTCAAAGCCGGCGCAATGCAGAAGCTTGTGATCCAGAAATTCTTCACCGATATCGCCGATGTTTCTCCCATTCCCATCCTTCTCTACAACTTCCCAGGTGTAACTTCTGGCATCGATCTCGATTCAGATACCATTGCAATTCTCGCTAGCCATGAGAATATCGTTGGCTGCAAATTGGTAAGCATCTCATGATTTCTCTTAGCAGAAAATATCTCGGAAGACCCATGACATCTCGTTTTTGGAAGAAGCCAGCTTGAAGCCTATTATTCTCAAAGCCTCAGATATCATGCTGACTCTGATTAGACCTGTGGAAACGTCGGGAAACTTCACCGCATCACCCACGATGCACGAATAACGGCCCCCTTCGCCGCCTTTGCAGGTAAATCAGACTTTTACCTGCACGGCCTCCTTGCAGGGTCAAACGGAGTCATCGCCGCCGCAGCGAATCTAGTACCAAAGATCCACGTCAAGCTCCTAGAGTACTATGACGAAGGAAAGCTCAAGGAGGCGACAGAGCTGCAAACCAAGTTGAGTGACGCGGATTGGCAGTTGTTTGTACTTGGCGTTGCAGGCCTAAAAGCATCGCTCCAGAGATATTATGGTTATGGGGGTGGAAGAAGTAGAAGGCCGCTGGGTTTGGTTGGAAGTGACAAGTTTGAAGGAAAGGCCGACTCGATATTGAAATCGGTTGTGGATTTAGAAAATAGCCTGTAGTGTCGCGTCGCTGAGAAATCAATAATCAAAATAAAATCTCAGGAAATCAGGGTCCTTGCACGCGACGCGCGGTATTCATGCCCGCCAATGACTTCCCGAAGGAAAGTCAACATGAAAGCCCTCAATGCCCAACATCATTGCGCGGACGAGAGTAAATCTTGAAAGGGGAAAAGAATTGTCGCGTTTCGCGGAGTCGGGAAGCACGAATTCGAAATTGACTCAGCGCACGGGCCACCAGGGCCAGCTCCTTTGCATCGCGTTTAGTCAGCAGACGGGAGGGGGCAAATCGCTTCATCCGACGGTCCTCGCGACCTGAACCTTCATCAACATGCTCATCGGGAGAGAAGCTTCCATCTCCCTTTAAACAAAACTCGCCATTTTTTGCACGCGCCATCTGTGAAGGCGGTAGTTGAGGCGGTTGAAGATGCTGGAAACAGCGCGGTCGAGACCGACGATGACGCGCCCCGAAAACGCCCTGAACAATTAGCACTTTGCGCAACTAAACGCAATTACCAAGGAATGAGACTTCACTGGCCAATTGAACACCACGCAGAGGATGCCAACTTGTGAAGCTTGAGAGGTAAATCCAGAATTTTATTGCTACGCAAATACAAAACACGCTTCACTAAATTCATGGCGCAACGGCAGGAACGGGAACACCCTTGAAACCCTCTGGATCCGTGTACTTTCCATGAAAAGGATCCGCATGATATCCATCTTGTCTTGGACGGTCATGATCGAAATCCAATCTCTTGTATCCATGCTTCCTCGCAGTCAAATAATCACCCATATCATACACAGTCTCGTCCAAAGGCTTGTCAATCCCTAATCTCTTCAACAACGGGCTGTTGAAGGGCTCAAGTCTTTGTCTGTCGACTGGACGAGCGAAATAAATGACACCGATACGCTTCTCTCTTTCCTGGTCCTTGGGTGGCTTGACGACCCGGTGGATTGTCGCCTTGAAGAGACCACCAGTCAGAAGTTCCAGAGCTTCTCCGACGTTGACAACAAGGGAGTTGGGTAGGTATTGCACCCATTGCCACTCACCGTTGGACGCGAGAATCTGCAAGGCAGAGATAGGTTGACTGAAGAGGAACGTGAAGGAGCCCCAGTCGGTGTGACCGGCCAGGTACAGATCGCGATATTTCTGGTTGTCGTCTTCTGTTCGTGGGTTGTAGATCATGTATCGCAGATACTCTGTGCTCTCCTTCCCAAAGGCATGGCTTGAAGCAATCGACTCTTCGTCGACCTCGAGTATGATTGCGATGAGCGCAAGTAGCTTTTTGAGAATGTTGGAGCGAATGAAGCTAATCAGTTCGTTGACTTCACCCATGTGCGGTCTGAGGATTTCGGGATGTTGGTGGTTCTCGGGATCGTAAGTGAGGATGTTGTAATGGTCAAGTGTCTTGTGGAATCCTCCTTTGGTGCCTAACTGCCCAGCAGGCTTGAAACCAACGTATCTTCCTTTCGCGTCTTCTTCTGGGGTCGCTTCGTATGGTGCCTTCTCCTCAGGGGCAAGTGTCATTACTGCATGCGCAAGGCTGACCTGCGACTCGTACAGTTCTTGCGAGATGCCGTGGTTTGATATTGTGAGGAATCCATGCTTGGTGACACCGTCAAGAAGCTCCTTGGCGAGGTCCTTTCTTGTCTCTGGGTTGTCGAATTTGGATAAATCGATGTTGACTAAATCGACATATTCGAGTGGCTCCTTTGTTGGTTGACACGGAGTGAACTTGGGAATTGTGGTGGAAGTTGCTGAAGGCATCTTGTTTGTGGAATTAAAAGTTGGAGATGTGCCAGTGAGTTTGGAGGACAGAGTTGTGTCGGTGGGGGCTTGGATGTTTGGTATGATCAAAACAAATACACTCGCTACGCCCCCTTTTATGAGTATAACATCACAGCAAATTCTAAGGTATCAGACCACATTCAAGGAGGAGTTGCTCCCTCACCCGGCTTGCTGGGCTGTGGACATCGATTCGCGTGCACAAGTTCCCCGTGGAGCATGAAGATGCCCCACCCTTGTGATTGAGTGCGTTCTTCTTACGACCCCCAAGCTGTCGTACGGAGAACGCGGTCAAAAGTTATGTCATTATAGCGTATTGCCCTGTAATTCAGGTTTTAGCCCCCCTCACAGGGTCCGAACGTCCAACCAGGTCCCCTGAAGAGGATCTCTACAGGGCCTGGGCCAATAGAACGATAGGGATCCCTCAAATTAGACCCGCATCATCTCTTAAGAGCCCTGTAGAATAGCTATCTGATAGGGCTCTACAGGGCTCTTAAGCGAAGTTACAGAGGAAAAGTGGCTCCAGGGCACCTTACAGTGGAGTTACAGGGCAGTACGCTATAATGACATTACTTTTGACCGCGTTCTCCGTACATGCAGCAGAATGAGGGAATATGCAAACCCTCCACTGCTTCATTGTTCATGACATCGAGTCTCGATACAATACGACACTGATAACGCAACCCTGGAAGTGGAGGTGGAGGAGCTGGCTTACATCTTCAGATTTGGCGCTAAATGGTGGAGTCTCGGCGTTGCTCCACCCTACAACTTCAACCCTGGTTCACCCAAAGGTCTGTGGTCGATGATATCCCGGTAAAGACGTAGGTACAGATTAGATAGGTAATAGGAGGCGGGTCATTGTAGATAAGTTCGGGGAAGGAGATATGGGGAATTTTAAAGGTCATATTGGGTTCATGTGGTGCACTTACTCCCCAGCTCTTGCACCTCCATCAACCTCCCTTCACTTGGAGATCTAGATCTATCACATCTGACACCACTCACGACAACATGGCGTCCAGCAGTATGACCAGCCCACCCAGGCAGGAAAAATGGTACGACAGCTGGATGTGGTACGCGCCGAACACTTCGAAAGAAGAGAAGACTTTACTGAGAAAGTTGGATTTCATTATCCTAACTTTCGGATGTCTGACTTTCTTCACCAAGTTCCTCGATCTTCAGGCTTTTCAGAACGCTTATGTGAGTGGTATGAAGGAGGATGTGGGGATGGAGGGGAATGACTTGCAGTATACCACTGGAGTCTTTCAGGCCGGTTACTGCGCTGCTATGATTCCTTCAAATATCTTCTTGACAAGAGTTCGGTAAGTCAAAGTGCTATTTAGCATGAGGATCAAACTAACATCTCCTCTTTCAGACCAAACATCTTGATTCCAGCCTTTGAGATCGTTTGGGGTATCCTTACTCTGCTCACGGCGTATGCGAAGGACATCAAGCACATCTATATCATTCGGTTCTTCAGCGGAATTTTTGAATGTGTCGCATACCCAGGTGTCATTTACTGCATTGGTTGTTGGTACAAACGTTCTGAGATCTCTCGAAGACTGAGTTTGTTCTACGTCGCTGGTCCTCTCGGTACGATGTTTGCTGGTTATTTCCAAACCGCATGCTACACAAACCTAGACGGAGTAAACGGTCTAGCCGGATGGCGCTGGCTATTCATCGTCTGCGGTTGCATCACTCTCCCCGTCGCAATTTTCGGAGCCTTCGTCTTCCCTGCTCGACCAGACTCGAACAATCCATCTTGGATTCTCACAGCCGATGAAATTGTCCTCGCTCGAGCTCGTGTCAACAACGACGGAGCTGAATCACCAAAAGTGAAACTCGACCGAGGTGTGTTCGCCGCCATCTTCAAGTCCTGGCATTGGTATGCTTTCGTGGCTCTCTACTACGTCTTCAACCAATCCATGATCACCAACGGATCACCCTTCAATCTCTACCTCAAAGCCTACCCCGACAAATACACCGTCGCTCAGATCAACAACTATCCCACCGGACAATCTGCATTATCAATCGTAGCAGCACTAGGAGGTTGTTACTGGGCCGACGCCTCCGGAAAACGCTGGCTCCCATCCATCTGGATCTGCGGCTGCATGACCTTCGGCTCCATCTGCATGGCAATCTGGCAAATCCCCATCGGACTCAAATTCTTCTCCTTCTACATCGCCGGTCTCGGCGGCGCCTTAAACCCCCTCTTCATGTCCTGGGCTTCCGAAGTCACATTCAAATCCGCCGAGGAACGCGCTGTCACTATCGCGTCCATGAATGCTATTGGTCAAGCTCTCCTTGCTGGTCTTAATATCGTTACGTTCCCTACGCCTGAGGCGCCGAGGTTTAGGTTTGGCTGGTGGTGGGTTATGGCTAATAATTTTTTGCAGTTCGCGCTTGTGTTGGGGATTATGTTCTTGCATGATCGTGAGAAGCGGACGGAGGCGGTTATTGATGGGTTGGAGGAGAGGAATGATGTCGAAAGTGTTTCGGTTGGGGATGTTAAGAAGGATTTGAGCTTTAAGGATGTGGAGGTGTAGATGCTTAGGGCGAATGTATGCTGGTGTGTATAAAGGCTGGCTTGGTTGGCTAGTAGGTTTGGATTGGCTGGGTTGTGTTGGCTGGTTTGGTTTGGTTCGGGTTTGCTGGCTATTAGGCCCACTGCCCTGTTTTTGTGTGTTCTTTTTGATTTTTGGTATCTAGGGAGGGTTTGATTTAGCAAGCGAGGTGTTTAGGTCTGTCAGTTGGGGGACCTATTATACCCGTAGCTTTACTTAGGTCCCGTTTGGGCAATTTCATCACTTGTACTCTGCGGTCTTCCGTGGCTCTAATACAGGGCAACTTGTGATATCATTCGGCATTATTCGGGTTTCAAAATCACACAGGGGCTTTGTGTTTACTATACTATATACATGTTTTATGGGTATGCGTTAGTGTTGACTCCAAGTGTGAAAGAGAAGTGCGTTTATCGCATAATGAAGCTTTTGCTCTTTTGGATGAGAAAAAAATATTATCTCGCATGCAGAAACGCTCAGTGATCGCAGGTGAAGAAAATGAACAGCTGCAAGATGAATGATACGATGAGAGAACCTGAAAATTGGATTATACTTTCAATTATATTTCGTCGTGCTAACTATTTTTTACCATCCCTTTCCTTGCAGAAATCCGTGTAAAAATCCAGCCCAGATTCCTTCCTGATCGTTCCATACATCGAACTACTATCCAAAGCCCTCCCCCCAATCTCAACTCCATACGCCTGCGCATCCTGCATATGCCTCAACGCAACCTCACTTGCCTCGACCCTCATCCCCGCCTGCTCAGCACACTTCAAAGCATGTTTCGCATCCTTAATCGCAAGCGCGACATCAAAACCCGCCTTTCCGCCAACTTCTGGTGCATATGCTCCTGTTGTCAATCTCTTAGAATAAGACTCCAAGACTGGTCCGAACATATCGCCAATCATGGTCTCGAGGACTGAGGATCCGAGGCCTGTTTTTTCGGCGAATACGTGGGCCTCGGAAATCACTTCCATGAATGAGACGACCATGATGTTTCCTGCGATCTTCAACATTGAGGATTTGGATACGTCGGTGCCCATTTCGATTACGGATTTTCCCATGACGTCTTTGAGATATGGTGCGATTTTTGAGGTTGCCGAATGAGGGCCGCCGGTGACGAAGATAAGTTTTCCTGCTTCTGCCATGGGCGAAGCTCCAAACACCGGTGCTGGAAGTGAAAGTTAGTTTAGGTCAAAAAGCAGATGGAAGCAAGACGAACCTGCAACGAATTGTCCACCCGCTTTCTCGATTTGCTTGGCGATTTCTACTGAGGTATCTGGATGGACCGTAGAGCAATCGACATATATTTTCCCCACGATGTTTCCCGAAGCGATAATCTCATTTGTCGTTTCTTGCAGCACTGCATCGTTGCTTACCTGATATCCGTATTAGCTTTCATCCTAGCAAGGTGTATATGAAGACTTACGCAGGAGAAAATGATCTGACTTTTTTCTGCAACTTCCTTGACTGTTGTGGCGGGAATTGCTCCTAGGGCTGCCAGAGGCTCGCCGCGCGATATGGTGCGGTTTGTGTAGATTAATGGTGGAGATGAGGATGCTGTTAGGTGTTTTTGGAGATTCTTGGACATGCCGATGCCCATGGAACCGAGACCGATCCATCCGACTTGAGGTTGTGCCATTTTGTGGTATAGTGTAAAAGGGTATGATGGATTACGAAAGTGAAGAATTGTGCTTTTTAAACTCGAGTTGTGTTTGGAAAGAGCTTTGTTTTGTCTCGTCTTTATGGAAATGTAAAGATTATGGGTGTATTCCGATATCGTCGTGCATGTATGCGGAGAATTAATATAAAGATAAGCCCTCACCATGAACGGGTAGATGGGACTGCATTGAGAGCGGGAGAAAGTGGAGGAAGGGTCTCGCCCGCGGCATCTCGTGCATTTTGAGCTCCACCACCACCCTAAGCACCCACTCCACTGACTCCCCTCACCAAAGGAAGTCAAAAAGTCCGCAGCACAATATATGTAGCAGGACAATCCAACCGCTCCAAGAATAACCATCCTTCACAACGTTAACGTCATATCGATTCAATCCCAATCTCGTTCGTCGCAATTTACTTCCAAAATGAGTTTCGGAAAGCTTTACTACTACCCAAAGGCGCCTCGGGCGACCATGTGTTTATATATTGCGGAGATGAATAAGTATGTTGACCGCGAATCACTTACTGGAAATCCGCTAACTCTATTTTAGACTCGATGTAGAGCTTGTTGTAAGTCTGAATTCTCTAAGTCTCAACCCCGTTGATAAATGTTCCGGCCTTCAAGCGCAAATTTCATCTGCTACATAAATCTAGCTGTGTTGAAACTGACATGTGCTGACTGCAACTTTGACTTACAGGAGGCATGGCCGATTAAGGTAGATGCCAGCAAGGGTGGAGTGGGTGGAGATTTCCTTTCCAAATTCCACCCCGGAAAGGTTCCCGCCTTAGAACGACCAGATGGATTTGAGGTGTATGAGTGTATTGCTGTATCCGTTTATCGTAAGCAGTGTGAAGTACTGAATTCCAGAATTCGCAACTGACATCTCTTAGTCGCAAAACAAAACCCACAAACCAAACTTCTCGGCTCGTCACTTGAGGAGGAGGCAAAGATCTTGCAGTAAGAAAGCTTCACTTTTATCAATGTATCTTTACTAACATTAAAAGATGGTCGTCTTTCGCCAACAGCGAACTCCTGCCACCAATAATGGCTTGGATCAACCCCGTTATCGGAAAAGCCCCTTCATCACCTGAGATTTTGGCCGCAGCTGAGAAGTACAGCGAAGGCATGGTTTCTGTCGTTACCAAAGCACTTGCTGGTGGCAAGAAATACCTTGTCGGCGATGAGCTTACAATGGCTGATTTATTTGTCATTGCCGCTATCGCTCGTGGTTATCAATTCGTACGTTATTGACATGACCAAGTCTTTGAATCTGATACAGAAACTAATGATTGGAGTAGGTTTTTGCGAAGAAGTGGGCGGAGACACACCCAGAGATCCATGAGTATTACATGAGGATAAAGGGTGACCCAATCTGGACCAAGGTTGATGGTCCAGTGTATGTTTTGGAAAATGTTGGCGATAAACCACCAAACTGAATTGTTTGAATTGGTAGAATAATTTCAAACACTTACAGTAATAGACAAGGATAACCTCACTCACCAAGTGAACTTCTCAAGTACCAAAGACAGCCATGAGTCACAAGCTTTCTAGGAGAGTAGGTAGTTGCAGTGACGCAAATAGATGTTGTCCACCCCCGAGTCGAGTAATTGTGGGTAGAAAATGGCACTTGCGGGGATCTATACCCCACCTATCCGTGCGCTCCACTCCATCTTATCACCCAAACCGGGCTGAACAAATATGGACAAATCCCACTTACGAAATAGTCTCAACGAGGACAACATTTCATTTTTGCAGCAGCTCCGAAAAGATACCTTTATCTTCATCATGAATGATGCACGCGTAGTCTCGAATACCCCACGTCCTTTCAAGTGTACCAGTTGCAGCAAGAGTTTTACGAGGCAGGTAGGTTTGCCCCTGAGTGAGTAAATCCCGTGACTGAACGTGACTAGGAAAACTTGAAACGACATGTTAACACCCGTAAGTCAAATGTTGGAATGGTGAATGGATATATACTAAAACTTGAGGTAGATCACAGGGGGTTGCATGCTCCAAGCTTTAAGTGTACTCAATGTGACGCGCGCTTCGCTAGGAGGTGAGAAGCTTCCAATTTCGCCCCCAACGGCTTCGACATGGCTTTTTAGATCACTTTTTATGACATAGCCATTTCAATTCTGTTCCCAACTTGCTAAGCATATTTATCGATTTAGTGATCTAAGAAAGAGACATGTTGAAAATTGTCACGTCTCAACTTATGCTGCTCCCAAAGTTCAGCCAAAAACACAGCCGCCAGAATCAGTTGCCGTAAATTCGCCAACGGCACCTTCGACGCCAGCATGGCTTGATATGCTTATGGCAACGAACCCTGAGCCCATGATACTTTCTGAACCTGCCCCGATTCAGAATAACGGCGTCACACCTGCGTCTAGGGTTTCTCAACCACCAAGTCAAATGTAAGTGCTCCAAAATGAGGAAATGAATGAGTGCTGAACTTCATATACCAGAGTCTCAGGGGATAGCCAATGCGTCGAAGCATATTTTACCAATTTTCATAAGAACTTTCCCGTTGTTCACGAGGCTACTTTCCATGTTATATCATCGCCAGCACCTCTCACGAATATTATTACATGTATTGGAAGCCAGTATTGCGGATCGACTTACAGTGAAGCGTCGAGGAAAGCGTTATTTGAAGTGACTCTCCTTTCAATGCAAAAATACGTTAGTTCTGCAATTGCTTTCTGAACAACAACTTTCATGGTTCTAAATATATCTAGGTCGAGCAAAACCGTTCTCGGTACCAGGAAACATGGGTCTTACAGACATTTATCCTTCTCGAATACCTCGGATTCTATGGAGGCGACGACGGAAGTTTCCTCAAAGCCCAAAGAATCCACCGCGATTTGGTTGATGCAATGAGAATGCTTCAAATGTCACATGATGGTTCTTTCAGCTCTAGCTTTGATGAAGCGAGCGACGATGCTGAAGAAGAGGAACCGAACCGAGATTGTCAAGATCCCATAGTACTCGAGATTCGATGGCAAGAATTCATCAAGACCGAATCACGAAAAAGGTAAATTCGCCTGAAGGATGACTGATGCCCTCGCTAACCCTGAGAAGATGTATCTACTGCCTTTATCTTCTCGACTCCCAACTCTCAATCGTATGTAATGTTCGACCAATGCTGTCATCACTGGAAATCAAATACGAGCTACCTAGCTGCGAAGATCTTTGGCTCGCTTCAACGGCCCTTTCCTATTCTGAGATTCTCAAGAATCAATTCCGGTCATTCGATGAGCAGGATGATCAGGTACTCGTGAAAGAGTCGCCACCATCACACGGCTTCTTCTATGAAGCGAGTCAAGCTCTTCTTCATAGTGACAGGGAAGAAACTAGTAAAAAGAAACCGAAGAAATTACGCTTGTTATGGGCAAGTCCTTTCGCGGCTGTAATTCTAGTTACGCAACTTCAGATGATGGCCAGAGAGTTAACACACGCAAGTTGTTTGCTGGAACGACCCAAAGGGCAACGGCAAACTTTATCAGTGCTCACCGACAAGCAGCATGCTCAGATATCGCAAGCATTAAAAGGTATTGGGGAATTAGTCCCCCGAAGTCAGAGGCCGGCCTTCAACTTTTTTGATTTTCGACGTATGGACAGCTTTACGGATACGCAAGAAGCGACGCCTTTGTGGTATACCTTTTGGGTTTTGTGGTACTATACCTCAATTACGCTCTCACATCCCGATTCTCTTCTTGTTAGTGGGGTCGTAGAATGCAATCTGCCACTGGCAATTGCGACAGCAGGCCATCTCGCAACGCCTAGAAGTAAGGACAAAAGAGACATTTACGAAGACAGAGATGTCTTTCGCATTGTAAGTTGGCATACTCGTCCGACGTATTTAGAGAATTTCGTAACTGACGAAGGAGCAGCTCAATGACCTAGAACTTGCCCTTGAAATGGTAAACCCCCTGAATTCCACACTACCACCCACCCTCGAACCCCCCTTTGTAACTCTTCTCGGCTTCAAAATATGTCTCGTCGGCTGGCGACTTGTACGCCTAACAATGGGCGAAGCAGCCGAGTCTGCAAAGCGTGGAATCCGCTCCAATCCTTGCAAATTTGTGCTTGACGCTATCATGACAAGCATTGATCAGCAAGGGGAGAATATTCTCATGCCTGACAACCCAATTGAGGAGATTGCAGATAGGGAACGTGGGATTGGGAAGACGGAGTTTAGGTATTTGGAGTGGATTGTGCAGAGCTTTAGGAAGAGAGGTACTTGGCCGGCGGGGGAATGGATCGCTGCTGTTATGGAGGAGAGTTTGAGTAAAGCTAATGAGGCATACAAGGAGACTTTTGGATGTGAATAAGGAAAGATACTAATTTAAATGAACTCGATGAATAGAACAGGTCAAGATTTCATGTTGGTTCTTGTACTGGAATGCAATTTGGAGCGAAGGAAGATGTGCTGCAGCGGTTATGCGGCATTGCAAATTTATTTGGTTCGGGGAAGGTGTGCGAAAATGAAGAAATGACATAACCGCCACTCATACGTCTTTCAAAGTCAACGTGGTTGATATGAACTCTTACGGGTGGCTTTAATTCACTCTGATCCGGAAGGTCGGTGTCATATATAAATAACCCGCGGGTTAAGCAACTTCTCCACTCCTTTCTCACCAATCGAACAATACTAATCCACCAATTCCAACAAGCATTTGACTTTGTGAATCTACCCGCGAAGATCAATTCTTGGTCCCATTCACTCCTTTTAAAAATATCCGGATTTTGACGACGGGTTTGAGGTGTGTCCTAAAGCCAGGGTTGACGACGAAAGCGTGCTGCCCCACTATCCAAAAGCTTGCGCTAGGCGGTGTGCTTAAATGGCAGTTCCCAAATTGATTTCCATCTATACAAGCGTCGCTAATTGGCCGCACCAGGGCCCGAATAAAGTCCCTTCCATACTATGATCTTGTCGTGCCCCCTGCGCTTCCAGGAAACCTTGGCGATGGAGCAATTATGGAGCACCCCTGTTCCTGAGCTTCCTATACACAAATTCCAATCTTCGTTGACCAGATTTTTCTGAGACCATCTTGGATTCTTCTACTTTGTATGCCTCGGTGCAAATTCTCCTTCAAGTCCTCACTTCGACAATTTGTTATTCCTCCATACATTAATTCTTCAAAAACATGATGAAGCTCCAAGTTCTCCTCGCATTTATTGCGGCATCATCTCAAGTAATAGCCGTGCCATATTTACACCGAGAAGTCAAGCTTTCGCCCAGAGGTGCGTTCCTACAGAACCTTATTTTTAGCGAAGATTCACTAACATACATCCTCAGCTGTAACAGCCGGTATATCGCAAGACTTACTTGATGACTTCCAACTTTTCGAGAACTACACATCGGCTTCATACTGTCCCGAAAACGAGAATTCTACCAGTGCATCTGGAACTCTCATCACTTGTCCTACGGGAACTGAGGCTTGCCCGCTTGTCGAAGATGCCGGCGTTGTGAGCGTCTTGGAATTTGGGGATGTGTAAGTTCCCTTCAAGCACTCGAGGACTTAACTCACTGACACCTAAATCAGAATTGACAACATTGTCCAAATGAAAGGCTTCGTTTCATTAGACAATTCCCGCTCTCTCATCGTCATCGCATTTGCCGGGAGCGGAGCTACGATTCTCAACTGGCTGGCCGACTTCGACGCAGTTCTTGTCGATGCAGACACTGATACTTACGTAGGCTGTACAGACTGTCAAATCCACAATGGTTTCTTGACCGGATGGTCTACGATAAGCGAAAAGGTCATTTCGGCTATGAACAGCACGCTAGCCGACTACCCGGACTACAAAGTTGTCGTGACAGGACATAGCATCGGTGCTGCTGTCGCGACACTCGCTGCTTCTCAAATTAGAAGCAATCTGGGGTTGTCTGTTGACACCTATACTTTTGGCTCACCACGCGTTGGAAATCTGGAATTCGCAACTTGGGTTACTGCTCAAGCTACCGATGGGCTTGGAGAGAATTATCGCATGACGCATTATGATGACCCTGTTCCTCAATTGCCGCCTACTCTGTTGGGTTACGAACATACAAGTCCTGAGTACTGGCTGACTCCTGCTGATGGTGTCGGAAATGTTACCAATATCGATCTCTGTGATGGGATTCCGAATTCCGATTGCAACGCTGGAACCTCGCTCTTGGCTGTCGATGGAGCGGCGCATAATGCTTATCTTGGTGCAATTGATAGTTGTGCAGGTGGTATAGAGCTTTGAAGTGTTAGTCAAAGGTGTGGAATGAATTGTTTGTATCTATAATCATAATTAAATGGTTCTAATGTATGTCTTTTACTGGCACTTTGATGTTTATACTTCGGCAAAGTATTTAGTGGTGAAGTCAAATGAATGCGTTGACTTATATTCCCACAAATGGGATATGATTATTATGCGAATTATAGAAAAACTTTCACAAAGCTTTTCATAACTCTCTGAAACCCAATACAGGAACTATTTTGAAGCAGAAGTGTTATAATCTCGACTTTGAAAACATTTAGATGAAGGAATATTTTGATTCTTTAAGCTGAAAGCAAAGATACGATTTCCGTGCACGGCCTCAAATCGGCCAGTTTTTCTAAGCCCGATAATTGACAATTAGGGTGTTGTAAGCAAGTTCCCGCAAATTATTAAGCATACGTATATTCCAACAAATAGGACGCGGTCTGGTCCGCCCGAGGACTTTATACGAAGGATTAATTAATCGGGTTCCCGATCGGTTAATATTTACTGATCGGGTGCTCGAAGGGTTAATATTCGGAGATTAATTCTTCGGTGGTCGAAGAGTTAAGCTTATTTATTAATTATTAAAAAATTATTTCTATTTATTTTTTATAAGAATCTTAAATAATTAGAATTTATATTTGTTAACTCTTTAAGAATATATTAAATATTCCTAATTTTTAGACTCTAAAAATGAAGCTATTCCCGAATCCCAATTTTAGGATTTCTCGAAATCCGAGGGTTTTAACTTTTCTTTTACTTTATTTCTTAAGCTTAGGATTAATCTTAGCCTTTAAACCTCTTTTATATGCGTTAGAATATTATTTTACGAAGAGTATTATTACGGATTAACTCTTCGAGGGCCGAAGAGTTAATATTCGGATATTAAGTTATCATACACCCGATCGTTAAATATTGACGGATGGTGAACCCGATTAATTAATCATTCGTATTGACTAGGTGGGTGTACCAGGTCTTTGAGTGGTTTGGTAAGCAGCAGTTGATCTTCCCCACTTTATCTAGGCAGAAGCTTAAGCGCTATCAATTCCGTTCGAAAATATTATTACAATCTCACGCTCAAAGCGACAGGCATGAACTCTGCTCAGCTCACCAATATACTTCCCATCCAGTATATTCACTGGTGTTTTAATTTTTGAAAGCCTTCACAATGGCTGGCGAGGAAACAGGTCCATCGGCGAACCCCTCCTCGCAAATGACGGGGTGGATTTGGAATACTCTTGAGACGCCGCTGGACATCGCAGAGAATGTTCTGGGTATTTCGTTTCGCTCCAAATCCGAAGTTGCCTCGGGAAGCGAGGACGGAAAACCACAGGATACCATCGCATCTCACGAGGTGGCAGTCCTGACGTCACCTGGATTTACGGTTCAGCTTCACAGAAAAGTATGATGGAGAACTCTTTCGGTGGGAACGTCTTGCATTCTAGAACTAAAAGGGGAAGGTCCGTATATATATCCTCAAAAGTGGGCTATCC
>QYAP01000416.1:0-43410 GCA_003988905.1 Hymenotorrendiella dingleyae
CTCACTATTGGTTATAACAAATGGGTTCTCCTGTCAGCGCTGTGGCTGTCTGAGCCTATGGTCCCAAATGTCACCTGACGATTCCGTAATCGTAACAAAGTAATCTTCTCTTTTTATTTCTTAGATTTAAAGCTTTTTTATTAATTATTTAATTAGAGTAAAAATGAATAATAAAATCGATTTTATTATAATATTATATTATAGATTATTTTAAGGCTTTTCAATATTTGTAATTCTTTTTATATTTTATATTTAATTATTATTTAAAGATAAGATTAAAATATTCCTTATTAAAAATAGATTCAATTATACGAATAATATAAATCTTTTAATATATTTAAAGTCGATAAAAGAAAATATTTTAACTCTTAATATTCAAATAATAATCTCCTTTAAATAAAAGGAAGTTAAAGATATTATTTTTATATTAAAAAAGTTAAAACTTATATATTTCTTTAAAAAGAAAGAATCTAAAAACTAATATAATATTCGCTTTTCGCACCCTTTTATAATTAGAAATTTAAAGATTAAATCTTAAAAAATATTTAAATAATTTAGAATTATTTTTAATTAAAAGTTTAATTTTAAATAATATATTTATATAATAATTATTAAACCTCTTAAAGTCGATAATATATTTAAAAATTTAATTAATATATAAAGAAGCTTTTTATTAAATCTTATTAAATAAGTTATTATTATATATATTCTATTAATAATATATTTTAACTTCGATATTTAATATTTAAAAAAGATTTATTAAAATCCTTATAAGGGTTCTATTAATAACGGGATTCTATTATATTTAATAAAACTCGAGAAGGTTATTTTAATAAGAGCTTAAACGATCCTTTTAATATATAAGATTATCTTATTTTTAATCTTTTATTAAGAAATCGAATTTCTTTTCTTAGAAATTATATTTAATATAAAAAATAAAACTTTTTAAGCTTATATTTATTATTTTAATCCTTTATACCCTTTATATAAATATAATAAAAAGGGAAACTTTAAGATTCGATTTATTATTTATATTTAATATTAACTTTTTAAGAATAAAATAATCGATTTAATTTAAGATTCTTTTTAGCTTTATAATTTTAATTATAAGACTTTTATATTATATATTAAAGGCTTTCAATTTAAAAATAAAAAGAAAGAATTTAAAATTAAATTCTTTAAATTCTTTTTTATAATTTTAAATAATAATTTTATAATATATTTTAATAGTTTATATTTTAATAATAATAATATTAGCGGTAGAATATATATTATTCGTATTAAGAATATTTTTTTATATATATCTTTCCTTTTAGAAAAGCTTTCGAAATCTATAATACTGAAACTTTTATTATAATATAAGAACTTGAAAAAATACTCTTTTTTATAAGCGAATTCTTTTTTATAATCTAAATTTATTTAAATAATTTAGAAATCATTTTATGATTTTTTTTATATATAAAAAGTATCTTTTAATCTATTTTTAATTTTTTTTTCGTTATAATATAAGCTTATTTTAAGGAAATAAGAATTAAATAATATTTTAATTATATCGGGATTAAAAGTAATAAAAATACTAATAAAGTAATTAAAGAAAATATAAAAAATAAATTCGATTCTCTTATTTCTTTTTATATTATAATTTATAAATAAGAGATTAAAAAATATAAGTAAAAATTAATTCGAATTATTTAATTTATTATAATATTCTTTAAATATTATGATTTTAGGCTCTTTAATTTCTCTCTTAAATTAAAGATTTTTAAACTTATATAATTAATATTAGCCTATTTTTTAATTTATCGAATAAATTATAAAGATTTCGTTAACTATTATTATTAGTTTAATTATAATAATATTCGCTTTTATTATAATTATTGCGTTTATAAGAGTTTATTATATATTGTTTTTTATAGGCTTATATATAAAAGTATTTCGAAGTTTTATAATTTTATTAAGAATAACTTTTATAATCTCCTTTTTAATTATTTTATTAAATTCTTCCGAAAAATAATTAAAAGGATAGTTTTTTATATGATTATTTATATTATTTAACTTTTCTTTTAAGCGAAAGCATAAATTATAAATAGGATTCGATAAGGGAAAATCGTTAAAAGCTCGGATATATTATATTTCGAACTATTAATAGTCAGTCCCCCTTTAATTTAATGATTTCTTTTCTTTTTTTTATATTTATTTATATTATCTAATCTATTTTTTTATTATAAGCCTTTTTCTTTTATATTAATTTTATATTAAAGCGATTTTTTATTTATTTAAAAGAAAGAAAAGTTAATAAAAAGAGCCTTTTTTATATATTTTTAATTTGATTTTAAATCTAAGCTTATTTTTAGCGTTTTTTGCCTAGTTTTAGGATTTTTAGGACCGGGCTTATATCTTAATTTATTAGGAGAATTTAAAGCTCGGCTCCGTCGAACGTTAAATATTTATAAATAAATAAAGATTACTAAGAGTATAAAAGAAGTATATAAGAATAATAAGGATAAGGTACTAGGATTCTTTAATAGAAAGGAAGAGAATTATATCGAGATCGGAATAAAAGCTATATTCGAATAGGTTAAGAAATTGGGAATAGCCTTATTTGTTGCTTATAATATACGGAATTAGGAATGCGGAACTAGGAATTCGCTATTATGAGACTATTGAGACGTTGCGTTATTCAGTCAACCATACTCCTGATCCAAAACATCGATCCAAAAACTCCTCTCCCAAAACCCATCAACCCCAAACAATAAAACCCCTCAAATATTCAATCTCTCCCCCGTACACCTCAACATCGGACTCCTAGGATCAAACCCCAACCCCTCCTCATCCCTCCACCGCCAACAATCCCGATAATCCACCTCCCCATCTTCCACCTCCTCTTCCCCAGCTGGTAGTGCTTTGAGAATCGGGGAGCGGGGGTTGATGCTTGTTTGTTCGACGGCGGCTTCTTCGCGGCGGAAGTCCCAGTAGGAGCGGAAATTGATGGGTTCGTTTTGGGTCTCTGGGTTGTTTTCTTGGGTAAGGTTGTTGGGGTTGGGATTGGGTGTGGAATGTGTTGGTGTGAGTAAATTGGTTGGGGATTGAGAAGAGGAGGAAGAGGTGGTGTGGTTGTTGTTGGTGGGGAGGAGAGGACAAGCTTCGTCGTCGCTGGCTAACGGGGTATCAAGGAAATCCTCGCTATCTTCGAACTCCTCGTCCGTGTAGTCGTCATCGTCATACACCTCCTCCTCAGGAGGCATCTCACAATCCGTTCTATCATCCACACCACCCAGCGTCGAGCTCTCATACTTCGCAATAGTATCTGTCCAGTATGCAATACTCTCCTCAGGCAAACCCATATCCTTCATGAGCTTGCACAGAGTCGAATTTTCGTCGACACCGTTATATCTCAAATCGTCAAAGGTTTTGATTGGAAATGCCTCTGGGTGTTGGACGTAGTACTCGGCGACCTTGACAAGCCCAACACAGAAATCAACCCAATGCGAGATCTCAATAGGATCAAGAGATCCTCGAGCTTGTCGAAATTCAATAGTCTCAGCATACCCTTCACCGCGTGTCAAAGACGTGAAATTCACAAGTCTTCTCCTATCCCCACCAGGCTTTCCCTGTGGCGCCGGCCAGCACATCCGTTGCGAAAGCGACTCCTTTTTGCTGATAAGATCCATTCGATTTCTGATTTGCTTCACCGAAAACTGTTCTTGTAGTGCCTGAGTCGAGAAGTCACGACCCGCGAGGTTAGGATTCTCCTCATCGAAATCCAAGTCGTTGCCAAAGAGGAAGAAGAGGCGGTTGGATTCGAGTTGTTTGGATGTTGTAGCGTGACCGGGTCGTCGGCATGGTGGATGGAGACGACTGATCTCTTGTTCGAATATGAGGAGGAGGGTAGCGAGTTCTTTGAGGATGGCAAGATCTTTAGGGGCTTCGACGTGGACGTGGAGACCGCATTGGTTGGTGATGAAAGCGCCGTGGGAGTCCTCGTTGGTACCGGTTGTCGCTGAAATGAGTTTGGTGAATTCTTGCTTGTGGGTAGGGTTTGAAGTGTTGAGAATTGGCGAGACGAGTTCGATGCCATAAGAATCCCAATTCTCTGCTTCTGCTAGAGAAATTTGTCGGTTTGGTAGATGGGCCGGGATGTTGTGAGAACCGACGCCGCAGACGCTGTGGTCGACGGTGATGAGCCATTTATCGTATTGGAGATTCTCCTGGGTTTTCTCGTCTCCCAATAAAGTTCCGAGGACCCTGGTAGGGATATCCGGACAGCGAGCATCGAGTTTGAGTTTGAGGAGTTCTTGTGGTTGGGTGTCGTATGCACGAGGTTCGGAGTCCTCTCGGTTCGTGAGCCCCCAGCTGTTGTAGATGTGGTTTGGGAGTTTTCTGGGTTGAATACGTGTAAATTCAGGATATTGTTCTCGAGTGAAGTAGCTGAGATTTTTGCGGATGACAATGTTGTCATCAAGTGGTAACTCTTTTTCGTGGAATGCCAGAACGAGTTCCATTTCGATGCCATAATTGATACCAGAGTTGGCGGTAGCAGAAGAGGCATCAAGTGCCTGTTCATTAATTAAAGTAACCATTTTGAAGCAATAGCAAGAAGAGAGTTCTGCAGGTGGAATTTGAAAAAATCTGTGGTGTGTGAAGGATTGCTGGGAAAGAAGAAAGGGTTTCTTTGGATAGAAATGCTGGAAGGTAGAGAAACTCTTGCTTGCACTTACTGCGTAGTGCTGGCACTAATATCGTTGCCGCTGTTAAGTTAAAGAAGAGAGCCTAATACCACGCCATATAGTACTAGCATGCCCTGACACCACACCAACCACATCTAGAACAGATGCCAAAAGAACAGTGACTAACAAAAATAAGAATAATCATGAACATTGTGGGTGTGAATTAGAACTAGTGAGATAGTGGCATCCTTGATGTGAATCGGCTGCCCAGTAGTAGCAACTCTAGCTTAATGGACCCGGCACTTGTGACTCGGCAACCATGGGACAGCGGTCATGGGAAAACGCGAATAGCATCAATAACATAAATCGCGGGTATAGATAGAATATGGCAATTACTGACATACAAATGAACATTCTACACATTGTAGCGCGTTGAGAGAGAAATGGGAATCGTCAGGTCGGCATCGTGAACCAAAAAGGTCTCCCTACACTTCCATAACTTCGGTCTTTTTGAAGTCCAATCGACAAACGGCAATATAGTATAAAATATTTAAACGCAAATACTTCCCCTGGAAATAACACGGGCTTCAAATTCTATCTTCGTAAGTGAAGTGTGTGGAAGTGTTAAGCGTGGGAGAAACACCCCCCAATCCCTAAGCGAGAAACCTCAAAACTCGAGAAAACCTCCAAGTAAACTTCGCATGTGCACAGCACATGCGACGCATATGCTGAGAATACACTGGGCAAAATACTCACCACCTTTTGGTCATGTCTCCGTGCACCGCGGGCACCGTTCCCACTTTGGTTTTGAAGTTATCTTGAAGATTTCCATACCTCACCGTCGTCGCTGTCGTCGTCGCCTCCAACAACGAAATCATATACGTTTGTCGTTCGTCTTCGCAAACGCACGGTAGTACTAGCAGGCCTGCCACAACTAGAAGCGAAACTCACACTGGTTCTCCACAAACAAACTTTTCACCACCCACACCTTCCGAGATGGAGCGGTCAAAGTGCGCAGTTTGTGGCAACGACGAAACGGAGGAGAGGTCGTTGTAAAAAGACCAAGTACTGCAGTAAGTAAAGCCATTCTGCCATTGAAAATTTGGGGTTTTCCTGCCATTGGCAATGCCGCGAAGCCCATCTAGAGACTATTTTGAGGTGGGATTCGTTCGCCAATTGTGGTAAATCGAGTCAACGACTTTCAGGGTCGCCACGAATATTCGTGATCGCTTCCGCCCCCATTCCCAAATAAACAGGCCCGCAAATTCATCGATGAACATCTGAAATGATCAAGACATTGACTAATTATCGTCCAGCAAAGGTGTGCCAACAGAACCACTGGGAAACGCACAAGAAAGCCTGCAAGCCACAAAACTATATCCTAAAATTCGACCTCGAGCCTGGAGTTATCACAAACCCAGCAATTTCGCGCACACTGTCCTGCCCTGCCAATGCCACTTTCGCAGCTCTTCACGATGCCCTTCAGATTGCTTTTGGTTGGTCGGATACACATACATACGACTTCAAGGTCAAAGACCCCAACGCAAAAGAAGAGGTTTTAACAGGGTCGCCGTTTGAACAAGCAGCGGCCCAGTTAGGTAATATAATGGCGTACCACGACGCAAAAGATGATGGTGTACCACGCCCAGATCTTAAACCAAAAAAGAACTTGTTTCGAATCATCAATGCCAATCCAGGACGCAAGATAGACCAGACACATAGCATGTGGCGAGAACACAGCCAGACTACGGAAGTTGCCAGTCACCAAATTAAGCTCAGCAAGGTCTTGGAGGATAAAGAATACCGTGGGAAAGAAATGGAATATGAATACGATTTTGGCGATGCGTGGGCGCATCGTATTCGGCTTATTGGTCGAGCAGATGGGACATCCAAATTTTTGTGTCTGGACGGCACGGGTCATGGTGTTGCAGAAGATGTTGGAAGTACAGGAGGTTGGGACAAATTGAAGGAGGCATATCGGGTCAAGAATCCTGATAGTGAGCAAAAGCAAAAAAGGAAGTGGTTTGAGCTGCGAGCAAGCAATCATGATGCGCAAGGGCTTGGGAATGGTCGGGAGTATTTCTGGGACAAAGACAAGGTTAACGAGTGGTTGGGTAATTGAAGTAGATGCCCGGACAAATGGTAGTAAGCTTGGTAACGGTCTCGCACATGGCAATAAAATTTGGTATTTGATCTCTTCCGAACGCCGTAGTCGTGACTGTAACCATATATCGATTATGTCTTCTTGTCTGCATCTGCCTCACTTTCTTCGTCATCCTCGTCCTCTTCATCGTCATCTTCATCGTCGTCTTCTTCTTCTTCTTCCTTTTCCTCTGCGATGGTCTGTTCCTTCTCAACTTGCTTAATTTCATCCGCCGAAGCAGCAGATATAGATGACCCTGTACGAGTTGGTACTGGAGGTAGGGCGTCACTCGATTTCCAAGCAGTGCTATTTGGTGATTGTAGAGACTCGAGCGTTTCGAAGCCCGGTGTTGCAGGCTTAGCGGGAGAGTCGATGGACCGCCATGCTGTTGAACCAGGACTTTGCAATGAAGCACCGGCATCGATAGAGAGTTTATCCATGGGCAGATCACTAACTTCGATAGGGGGCAGAATCGCAACAGTCTTCTTTGCTTCTTTGGGCGTTTCTTTCTCTTTCTCTGCCTCCTTTGCTGGTTCTGCTTGCCCGACCCCGCTCAAGGCCTCAGGGGCCTTTTGCTTGCCATCCTTCGCCTTTTGTGCTGCCTCTTGACCAGCTTGTTGTATGACCATCGAAATCGCACTTGGAGCTTTGGTAGGGGATTTCTGCGGCTCGAGCTCTTTCGAGGTCACTGCAGGTAGGGCACCAGAGGGTCCAGGTTTGACGTTTTCTTTAGTATTGACTGGAGCAGCAGCCTTTGACGGCGCAATCGCAGGTTTTGGCGCTGGCTTGAGGGCAGGCTTGACAAGATTCGAGGTGCCCACGATTTTAACATGTTGCTTCACTTCGCCATATTCGTTCCATTCCTCGATTTCAACCAGATCCTGCCACAGTTAGCAAACGCTGCCCCGCACTAGACCATAATCACATACACCTAGAACCTCGCCCATCTGCACCAAGCCAGGGAGCTTCCTAACTCTGCCAGTCTCATCCTTTCCAGCTCTTCGTCCCCATATCATGCGAGCCTTTTCGTCGGTTGCAATATCGAGGCCGGTAAAGGGGACCCTGTTGGCCTTTAATATCGTCTCGAGTCGCGAGGTGGCCGTGACAATGTGCGAAGAGCCCGCGGTCAGAGAGGTGTAGAGGTACAACTTGGGGTCGGAGGAGTACGATTTGGGAGCAGGTTCAGCCATCTTGAGGGTTGTGGTGTTGATCTTGGGATATGTAGTGGTGGTGATGTGGAGTCGAAGCGTTGGGCCGGAGCTTGAAGCTGGTCACCCTCTCGTTTCATAATTGAGCGAAGTGGCCATGCCTCTCTGCACAAAATAATATCCCCCAAACATTGGAATACCTGCAATTGTCCATATTAACTCGGCGATGTCATTGGCAGATATTTTGATACGTGTCTGCGTAATCTGCTGGCGTTCAACCCCTGGTCTTCTATCAGCAGAGCTTATCGTGGAAGCTCGTCATCTCATCTCGACTGCCTCGGTCTGTACCTAGGTACCCTTCCTTCTTTCCTGCTGTATCACAACATCACAAACAACGGCACAATTCGCACTACCCACCTGGGCTCTGCATGGCAATCTTCATGGATCGACCGTGCTTGGATTGATCAAGGTTAGGAAGCGAGCAAACGGCAAGCTACGCATGCAACAACATCGTTGGCTCGAACAGTTGGGGCAGTTCGTTGATTTTGCTGGAAGCTAGAAATACTTTTACGAATGTTTTGCACTGCGCTTTCATTTCACTGGCCTGGGAGAATTCAGTCGATCCTGAAAACAACGATGCAGGAAAGGATGCTGCTACCTTACACCTTCCCACATTGGATTCGGCCCCATTCGCATACCGGTACCTCAAAATTTCACAAGTGCGTAATATGGTAGGGCTGACGTCTGTCGACCCCTAGGGCTGCATTAGAGCCAGACAAGATGGCTTGTTGCACTGCTTTTCCAAGTCAGCCAATGCTCTTCATCGCCATTGTCGGAAGACAAGAACTGGCGCATGCAATCATCGAGGCCTACATATGGCGGCTGATCATGCCAACATGCAATGTTTGTCCTCTAATGACCGGAAGCCATTCCCATCGCCTCTACATCGAAACAAGTTGGAATTGTATGTTTCATTACGGAAGAACGAAAACAGAGCTTGAGTTTTTGAATTTTCCAAGTCAGAATCTCAGGAGAGAAACACTGGATAATTTCGGCGACGGTGAACCATTCGACGAAACTCCGCTCTTCCAAATTGGAAAATGCAAACCTACTGCGGAAAGCACAGCATTCAAAAAGCAGCAAGGCAGTAAGTGGCTCCGAGACTGCAACGTCTGCGAAAATCAAAAACAGACAACAAATCTTTTTATTGCCTTGAAAGAGATCATTCGCAGATTGTCCCTCGCGAAGCATGGAAATATTGTTGGTGCCACGGATGATTTAAGAAGCTCCTGGTGCTATACTGCAAAAGCTCCTCGATAGTGTCTTAATGCTAGCTTTGGGGTTACCACTTCGGCACAATGCGCTTACAATCGCGCGCCCCCCGAAAGTCTTTGGCTAAATGTTCTTGAGAGCGACGTGCTGCCCCTTGAGTTTTTGCAGCAGATATTGCGACTACTTCAGCATATGCAGCAACATTCTTAGTCTTCTACCACTGAGAATGGAGGTGTGTCTCGGCGTGACAGGGTATATAATGGCAAGAATGGTTACAGATTACGCAGAGTACCCATGAAGAGGCGCCGAACTCATGATACTAAACACAAAATTCAACGTAAAGTAAGTGCGGAATGTGTTTTGCAGCTTTCAGCGTCGCCATTTACACCAAAAAAACCTCGAAAGCTGGTAAGTCTTCCGTTTTGAAAAGCCTTTCGTAAATGATAATCGTAGGTTTAATACCGATCCACCTTCCCACTCCAGTTCCCACCCAAGGTGGTAGGCTTTTTAACCTTGGGTGAGGGTTGGGTGTGCAAGGTGGATTGGGATAATCCCAACGATCAAGTGTGCCAGTCGGAAACACCTGGAATGAGCTTCTTTGGCAAGACTCCTAGAAGACAAACCATTCGTGCTTACAATAGCCCTACACGGAATCTCCGACGTCCTGGGTCAATGAGTCCTTGAAGCGGCCACTTGCATATATGGAAATATACATGGTAGCATCTCAAGCGAGAGACGCAGCATGCAGTAATGTTTTAAGTGCGTTGTTACGAGATAGCAAATCTGATATTCAACCTACCACTGAGAAGGCACCGCTTCGAAACTCAGATGAGCGCAACCAGCATTTGACACGGAATTCTTTGTGCCCTGCCAGGGATTTCGGATGATTCAATTGTGCAGCTAGCCGATCTGGATACTTGCCTTCTTTTCGCTCTTTCCCCTGGTAGACAGTTCAGAATGTTCCGTGCATGAGCTCAAGGGGTTGCATGAAGCTCTCTCACTCCCCACGGATTGCCCAGAGGCATAAATACCACCTTCTCCTGAACTGTGCTCCTTTCGCTTCTCGTTTCTTCAACGCACTTTTTTTCATTGGGTGCTCGCACGAACATGTGCTTTCTCAACAAGAAAGACACCATCTACGTCAAAGATCCCATTTCAAAAATCAAGTACCCCGTCCCTTCTCCTCCGAACCCCAGCAAGCACAAACACCGTCACCGCAAGTCATCGTCCTCCTCCAGAGCCATGACGCCGGTGATCGTTAATTCTCGCGAACCGAGTATTCGAGAGTTGGCAGACGAGATTTCTCGTATTTCTCGGCACCAGCGAGATGATCTATATGGCGAATATCCCTCTTCTCGTCGCCCATCCTATAGGGACTACTTATCTGAAGCTTCGAGTCGCTCTCCCGTTGCGGACCACCACCTCAGAACCCTCCAGGACATAGAGGGCATAGGTGCCATCAGGAATAAGTTGTTGTTTCCCCCGATTACCGTCAACGCTGCCTCATCTAAACCCGATGACGACGAAGATCCTAGGTTCAAGATACTCGCTGAGAGTCAGCGCACCACCACAGCCCCGGATCCGATAAAAATCCTTCAAGATGAACTCAAGAAGCTCAAAGCCCAAATTGCCACGAAAGAAGAGAATGAGCGACAAGATGAGCGTGTCAAGAAAGCCAAGGCCGAAGGATTCCGAGAAGGCGAGAAGGAAGGTCGTGAGCGCGAACGTCAATACCGCCTCTTATCTGGCCGTCACTATCTCGATGATGATGCTGAACTTCTTCCACGCCCCAACCAACGTTCTAATGGTCGCCCTCGTGATCTTGACTACTCATCTCGAAACAGCATCCCGATCTCAGGCACGGTGAACCTTGGCGGAGGAAGAGGACACTCGAACGGAAGAGGTGGTCGTGGAAGGGTCATAGAGATGGTAGACGAGGAGGAAGAGATTACGGTGCAGAGACCCAAGCCTCAGCTTGAGTGGGAGAGGGAGAAAAATGAATTTTTCCCGACCAGGCATTCGGAGAGGGAGCGTTTTTTGATGGAGGAATTGTTTCGAAGGAGACTTGGTTGATTGGTTGGTTGGTCAGGGTCTTGAGATTTTGGACTTTTGGAAATCGAGAGCTTCGGATTCAACAACGCGGAGTGGTGCTTGGGCACTCTTCGCTTACGACTATGATACATGGAGCATCGCAATTTGGGGTTCTGGCAGAAAAAAAGGGGAGAATCATTTGCTTGGTCTAATTTGGCTTTCTTTTGATCACGGACTAACTCGCGCATTTGGCTGACGGAATTGATTTGTCTCATTGGAACTCTTTTGGACTTTGCACCCTGCTGCTATGGTTTTGGTACTGTTGGAGACATTGATACACTGGGAGGCGTTGGTACTGCACGCTTGGTCATCGGTACTGCTGGTTAGTCGTCGCATGTCTTTTTACATTGCTTGATTGGGATTTGATATTGAGGATGCATTTTAATTCAGATATTTGTATTACTACCCGCTCGCAGCTATCGTGACACAGCTCGGGAAAAGCTACGTGACGTCGACCACTAATTTGGTCGATTATGATAGCCTCGTCGTTCCTTACACATCAATCAATTTCTCACTCCTACCCTCCTCCAAATCCGGCACCCCTCCCTCCTTCTCACACTTCTCTCCAACATTCTCCCCGCCATCCCTGAACTTCCTCCACCACTCCGCCACATCCCGCCCAAATGTCGACTTCAGTCCCTCCCTAAACTTATCGCTGAGTCTTCGCAATCCTGATCGAGTATTCTTCGGGCACAAGTCTCGGCGTGGTACTTCATTTGAATGTTGAATATTACCCAAAGAAATAATGGATGGAAAATAGCAAATACGACGCAGAAATAGATGAGGAATGTTGGGATAAAGTCCTTGGTTGCACAGTCGTATAGCCAAGAGTAGAGTGTGGAGTAGGGTGTGGTGAGGATGGTTAGGACTCAGGAGTGACATGTTGGGAGGGGATTGGGTTGGGAGGTGTAGGTGGTGGTCGGAGGTGCTAAGGATGTGGGTAAGGTGAAAGAGCTGTGGTGTTGTGGAGGATTGTAATTCGTCATATCATTACCGCAGAGGAAAGAAAACCAACTTCAACTAATCTACCGTATTAATTAGTTTAGAGCGCCCCCCCCCCCCCTCTCCCGTTTTTTGACCTGATTATGCCATACTATTAAAGAGAATTAAGATTATCGGGAAGGTTTTTTTCGCGAACGAATCCTTTCCCGAAAACTGAGCCTCTGTTATTTTGACCCTTATTGTGCCAGGGTATTTAAGAGAATGGAGGTCAAAATGGGAAAGGAGGGGTGGCGCTTTAAACCAATTAATACGGTAATCTACCGCTCGGTGTTACCGAAGGAAAATTCTCAGATTCTACCAATTGTTCATAAGATATCCAAGAATTGAGTTACAAACAACCTCTTCTCAAATTTCTCTTCTTTTTGAGTCCCATTGTGCCGAATTATTCAAGAGAATTAGAATCAAAATGCAAGAACTTGTAGGCAGTGATCATAAAGTATACCCACCTCTAACCGGCACATCTCCTCGTCCTGCTCCGCCCCAGCATCCAAATACTCCCTGAATTCGACCATTTCACATCACCATTTCTATACATCAGCCAATTTCTCATCCTTCTCATATATTCTTCCATC
Organism: Hymenotorrendiella dingleyae; assembly: GCA_003988905.1. NCBI lineage: Eukaryota > Fungi > Ascomycota > Leotiomycetes > Helotiales > Helotiaceae > Hymenotorrendiella > Hymenotorrendiella dingleyae. Next base: position 12,896 of record QYAP01000416.1, read on the forward strand.
ATCCTCATAATCCCATTTCCTTGCAACAGGCCCCCTCCTTAACCTAAGCTCCTCACAAAATCTCACATACTTTTCGCAATCCGGACCTGACACCAGTTTGAGAGCAAGTTCTTCGGCCTGCTTGATTGTTGAATTCCGAATTTCACCATAGGTGAGTACCAGCATGATAAGAGTGAGTATCGTGGTAGAGAATCCCATTGCGATGACTATCCATCCCCTCGATTCTAGACAGGATTGGTAGTCGTTGTAGTAGGTGAGGGCACTGTCGTTGGAGAAGGGTTGGAGGGGTGGCATGTTGGATTTGGGGATTGGGGGTGATGTGAAGGAAGGAAGGGTGAGTTTGTGGGATTTGGGAAGATGTGAGAGGATGTATTGTGAAGAAGATTATGGCTGTGTTATATTGGTTCGTCATATTTCATCGCCGAGAAAAGGGAACTAATACCGGTATAGCTGGCACTACTCTGATAAATGCAGCGTTGTCATCGAGAAAACAAATACTACAGTATATATTCCAACCGTCATACCACAGTGATTCATTCCCTAATTTTCCTCACCACCCTTTCTCTTCACCTCATCATTTCTCACACATCAATCAATTTCTCATCCCCCTTCTCACCCTTCTCACCCCCCTCTTCATCCCCCTCATCCTCTTCATCCCTAAGCGCCCTCTTATACTTGCGCCACGATTCGTAACTCGGCCTGAGCAGCAGTTCCTCGGCTGCATCACTGACATGGTCGAACCACTGGATAAATGTAGAGCGTCCAGAAGATATTCCTTTCCAAAAGCCGACAAAGAGAAGGATATATGTGGCAGTGAAGAATGCTATTGACAGTAGAACTTCGACGCTATCTTTTATGCATCCGTCACAGGAGGTGGGGAGGCTGGCGGTGGTATTGGTGGGTTGGAGGCATGCCATTTTGAGTGATTGTGATTGGAGGTTGGACTTCAAAGTTTGAAAGGCAGGGGTGGTTTATAAAGGTTGGAGGAAGTGGAAGAAGCGTTGTGTGGGGTGTATGATAAGGAATGGCATTTATCACAAGAGAGGAAGGAACTAATCTGCCACTACTTTAATCAATGGTCTAGATTCCTCTTCACATCGCCATTCCTCAGACATCAACCAATTTCTCCTCCCCCTTCTTCTCCCCCTCCTCCCCCTTCTTCTCCCCCTTCTCCCCCTTCTTCCCCTTCTCGGGCTCGTCCTCTACATCCTCTACATCCTCTTCAACCTCTTCAACCTCTTCAACCCACGGTCCTTCCCAAAGCGCTTTCTTCAACTTGCGCCACGATTCGCGATCCCAACTCGAATTGAACATCAATTCACCAATAGCACCATCGACATGGTCGTTCCACTGTTCCATTGATTTGAATCCTGACCATATGCCTACCCCATAGCCGACCAAGAAATAGAGAAGTGCGAGGAGAACGATAAGTGTGAGGGTGAACCATACTATCCCAAATGCTGTCCACAGTAGCATGATGAAGCCCTCTTTGATGCAGGTGGTGAGGCTGGCGGTGAAGGTGTTGGTGGGTTGGATGGGTGCCATTTTGAGTGATTGTGATTGGGAAATGGAGTTTTGAGTGGAAGAGTGGTTTGTGGTTTGTGGAGGATGGTGGATGGTGGATGGAGGATGGAGGATAAAGAATGCGATTTATCACAAGAGGGAACGGAAACTAAATCGGCCACTACTTTGATTAGTGCTCTAGATTCCTTCCTTATATCATCATTTCCTATCCACCCCCCCACCAACTCCCCACCTAACTAAAATCATCCTCACTCTCACTCTCCTCCCTCTCCCTCCCCTCCACCTTCGTCCTTCCTTTAACTCCTCCTTAAACTTCAGATATCCCTCATACGTCGGATCCAGCGCTAATTTGACGGCAAGTGATTCGGCGTGGCTGACAGTGTCTTCCCATACTTCATACGTAAAGAACAACATAACGGCGATAATAAGTATGGTTATGAAGAATGTTGATAATAGAACTACGAATACGACTTTGTAGGAGGTCATACACTCCTCCGTGGTAGGTGAGGCGTTGGCGGTGGTGGTGTTGGTGAGTTCGAAATCCCAGGGTTGGAGGGGAGACATCGTGATGCTTTGATGTGGAGGAATTGTTTGTGGATGTTGGATGGATTTGGGGTTGAAGATGTGAGGATGCTGTATGTAATTGAAGGTATGGGGGGAGGGAACCAAGATGGCGCTACTTCAATCGGTGCCGCTGACACCCAGATCCCACCATCCTCGTTCAGTTCGCAGAGCTCACTTAGGTAGCTAGCCCCCACAACGCATACCGTATTAATTGGTTTAGAGCGCCTCCCTCTCCCGTTTTTAACCTCATTATGCCAGGATATCTGAGAGAATAGAGGTTAAAATAACAGAGGCCCTGAAAACGGGAGAGGGTTCGTTCACGGATGTACCTCTCCCGTTAACCTCGATTCTCTTTAATAGTCTAGCACAATAAGATTAAAATGAAGGGGGGTAGCGCTCTAAACAAATTAATACGGTAATGCACTTGCTCCTGCTCTCCTCGCCAAAACCTTCCCCTTCTTCCCCTCACTGCTCCCTACACATCCACCAACTTCTCATTCTCAAACACAATTAAATCCCGTTTCTTGTTTTTCTTTCCCTTCTTCGTACCATCATCATCCTCACTGACCCATGAAAATTCTGGCATCTTCCTAAACTCCTCGAGCCATCTCTGATATCAATCGTGATCCAGTACTTTCCATGCAGCTTCTTTGGCGTGATGCGCACCTCCGAACCACGCGAGTATTACAACAATCAGCATCATGAAATAGGTGATATAGAACACATTATAGGCATTTTGTTTGCACTGTTCGGTTCGCCAGGTGGAGCAGGTGTTGTTAAGTATGTTGAGAACGTCTGACATGTTGGGAGGGATTGAGATGACCTGTATTATGGGCGATTGGTGGGACTTGGAGAGGTTGTGGAATGCGGGATGCGAGATGTGGTATGCTCAAGCAGGTTTTTGTGATTGATGTTGTTCGTGCGGTGTTGTGGATTGATTTTTATATTACTCGGTCGGCTATTTGTTGAGGGCCCAGGTAGCCTGGTTTTTACGGTTTTTTGCGAGTGAGGAACACCAAAACTCGTAATTTACTCTTACTTCTAAAAGTTATCAAAAATCGGTCACAAACCCGAAATTCACGTTTGATACGCCAAAAGGTAGAACTTAACCTCTAGATTCATATTCAGCAAGCGTCTTAGGTCTAAGAATAAAATAGCGTTGAGAAAATACGAAAAAGAAGGATTTACCACTCAAAACCACCCCGCTGGGCCCTCAACAAATAGCCGACCGAGTAGTAGGACTCTGGTTCCCCGCTAGGACATATCGTCCCTAGCTCTGCGCCAAAATCAGGAGCGATGCAGTTTATGTAAAGAGGTGACGTATGCCTAACTGCCGGGCGAGAGCAGGTGTGTAAATTTGACAGCACCCAAAGACGATGCTCCCATGGTCGCAATAATGGCAATGAATTGATAGCTGGCTCCCAAGGCGCTAGCTAGGCCTCGCAAAGTGACCCTTTTGTTGAACCATTTCTCGGAGTATGGCCATGAATTTCCATCTTCGGCCAGAATATCAACCGGTAAGAAGGAGCTTTTCAATCTCTGGAATATCAGTCATCGTCGTAATTCGAAGTGGCACATCCATGAAACTCCACCACTCCTCTCCAACCTCTTCCGCAATGCCTCTAATCTCATTATCTGCGAAACCATCCAACCACCATAAATCCTTAATCAACCTGATGAAGCCCAGGAAATGGCTTAATAGTACCAGAGCACGGGGTCGTTTCATTATTGCAAGATTGGCAAACTCCTTTGTGAGGTGGCTAGGCCACGAAACGACTCTGATGAAGAGAAACTGTGTGGGTCCATCCTGTCGTAAACTGGCGTAAAGTATACCGAGGGAATCGAGGGCTTCGCAATATGATTTTAAATGTTCAAAATCGGGGTCTGTTGTGGAGATGCATTCAAGTAGAGAGACAAGAATCTTGGGTATGACAGGGCTGGCGTGGAGGTCATTTATCTCTCGCCGGTAAATGGGATAAACTTCCGTCTCGCCAAGGACCGCATCAAAAGATTTCATTTCAATGACCGCACGTACGCCGCGGTATAGGACGAGCCAATTTATGATGGCTAGATCGCCAGCTTCCTTTTTATAGTCCCTAGAACAGAGGGCGAGAAGTAGGAGAGCTGTCACCAGTGCAGCCGACCAGTTTAATGGCTTGGATCCGGAACCTGAAAGTGCCTCTCGAAACCCGCCGAATGCTTTGTAGCGATAGAGGGCAGTGGCTTTATGATTTTCGTCGTCGCCTTGATTGAGCCTATCCAAGTGAAGTGAGGAGAGGCCCAAGATGCAGTTCAGCAAATAGTCATTCTCAAAGGCGAGTTGGGGGACTTTTGTAAGTAACATATTGTGTGTTTCGTCGCCTATCGCTATTGTTTTGAAAGTTGACGTTGACCAGTGATGCATTAGCCGCAAGTCCCGAGCTGTAAGAGTTCCTGTTGAGTGGGAAATAATGGGCCTTGGTGATATCGTCAGAGTGAGCATGTCACCAACAATAAAGGCATCCTCTCCAACTTCGATTGAGCTTCCTGTTGTGACGAAGCTCTCAAAGTCGGTTGAGTCTGATGGGCTACATGCTGTACTCGTATGCGTGGTTTTCCGTGAAGGTTGACTAATATAAACACATGAGAGATTTCTCTTTTCACAGAACCCGCACTTGGGCTGCCCTTCATCGCACTTTGAAGTGTTAGATATGAGTCAAATCTGGGTTGGCCCCGGTGAACTCACTTTGACTTTTTTTGTTTTGCATGTTGTACATCCCGCTCTTGACTTTCTATGAGGCCGTTTTGTAACAAATTCCGAAGTCATCATTGCAATTCACTGCAAGTATCGTACAACCTCAGTCGAATCAAATTGGAAAGTTGGGGTTGAGTTGTACTCCGTACGCAGGACAATGAAAAAGCTCCGTGCGCGAGTCTCTCAATGCGGCAATGCCTACTCGAGTAATGCTAGCACCGAACGTCGAAGCCCAGCGTCATCATTGGCGTTATCGAAAAAGGGAAGGGACAACTACAAAAACGAACATATCAAAATCCCGATCTCTGTTTCTGTTCAAAAACCATGAAGTCTCTTCGTTGGGGGCTATAATGTACAGGGAGGTGATGATGACTACATCAGCACTAAGGGTGGCATGGCGCAGCCACGTGGCAACCCTGTGGATAATTCGCGGGTAAACTTTTACGGTACTTGCTTACTAAGCGTAACACGTCTCCCAGCTTGACGACGCGACTTGCGCCTTTTGCCTTTTCCCCCAACCATACAATCGAGTCGAAATGGCTCCTATATTCGCCCTTCCAAATGAATTGTTACTGAGCGCTTTGAACTCCAAATTTCCCTGCAGAGAGCAGCAGATCCGAGCTCTTTCGACGCTTCTCTCAGTATGTTAATGCCCCCAATAGCGACTCTAAATAAACTATTCAATAGCTAACAGATCTAGATTCGAGGCGCACCATGTCGAAATATTGTCCTTCACGGTCTCACTGCCACTGGCAAAACCGCGATAACCAAAGCCCTTCTCGAAGAACTTTCTTCGCCAAACTATCGCAATGATTTGGTCGGCACATCTGACGACGACGGAGAGAACGAAGACCTATTGCGATACGCGGTTATAAAAAGCCCCGAGTGCATATCTGGCAGGCATTTATTGCAGCAGACAGTCGGTGCTGTATCGCAAGCTATAGAATGGAGGGGAAATATCGGACCTTGTCAAAGTGTTGCGCAATTAGCCGTTATTCTTGGAAAGATGTTGGAGAATTGGATGGATTCAAGCGAGGAATCTGCGAGGCGAAGAATAGTACTGGTATTTGATGGGATTGACCACCAGAGGGATATTCCCCCAACTTTACTCCCTGCTCTTGCTAGGCTGGGTGAAATTGTGAGTCGACATGCCAAAGTATGGAAGCTGGAAGCATGCTAATAGATTCAGATACCATGTCTGACAATCGTCTACATTGTCACAGCCCCTCGCCCAAACTTTCTGCATCTTCCAGGAGTGCCACACATCCACTTCCCAACATACACCAAAACGGAACTCCTCCAAATAATTTCTCTCACCTCGCCCCCCAAACAACTCCCCTCAGGCCCAGAAGATACCAAAAATGTCTGGACAAGATTCTGCCCCGCAGTCTACGACTCCCTCTCAAAGCATTCCGGTCGAGATATCCTCTCTTTCCGAGATATATGTCTCGAAATATGGCCGCGGTTCATTCAGCCTATTTTGGATGGCACATATTACCCCACGCCCTTCAGCCGTCTTCTTGTCGCGAATCGTTCCCTCTTCCAAAATGACAATATCCTAATTCCACGCATCATCGCCGTAAAACACGATTCAAATACTCACGCTCAATCACAAACACAACCTAAACTCTCGGCCCTCACAACCCAACTTCCATTACATACCAGGCTTCTTCTGATAGCTTCTTACCTCGCCTCCTTCAACCCACCCCGCACCGATATAACACACTTCATGAAGTCGGCACAAAGTCGCCGCCGAAAGAAGGGCGGCGGAACCGCCCTCTCAAAATCTAACGGCATCACCAAACATCGCAAAATTTCACGAAAGCTTCTTGGCGCTCAAGTCTTCACCCTAGAACGCATGCTCGCAATATTCCATTGTCTACACGCCGACTCTTCTCTATCCTCTTACGGCCGCAAAACCACCAACCAGAGAAAACGGGAAGGTAGAGAGAAGGAAGATATCAATGGAAGTGCAGATATCCATAGCGCTGTTGCAACACTGGCGAGTCTGAGGTTGTTGGTGAGGATGGGGTCAGTAAGTTCGGGAGATGCGGTGTTGGACGGGGGATGCAGATTTAAGGTTGCAGTGGGTTGGGAAGTCATTCGGGGTTTGGGGCGAGGAGTTGGCTTGGAAGTTGAGGATTATCTAGCGGAATAGGGGGTGTGCTTACGACTAGGAAATGCATATTAGTGAATCAGTGCACTTACTATCGATGAGAGCATTCCAGGATCATTTCAATGCACAAACGAGAGCCCGAAACTGCACATTTCTACGACAAGTATATCGTATTAATTGGTTTAGAGCATCCCCCCTTTCGTTTTTGATCTGATTGTGCCAGGCCTTTACAGAGAATTGAGGCTAAAATGGGAGAGCGTCATCCGCGAACAAATCTCTCCCGTTTTCCTGGCCTCTCCCATTGTGAAGCTCATTGTGCTAGGTTGTGATAGAGATTCGATTTAAAAAACGGCTTAAAGGGGGTGCTCTAAACCAATTAATGCAGCAGTTGGATCAGATCAAATCAAGCCTTACATGCATTTCCTCACATTAACCTCGACGACCATCACGAAACCCAACGCTTTAACAATCAATACCTATATATTTCCCATAAAATCCCCATCTCCAGGGCCCTAGACACCCCAGTCAAAGCACCCCCCTTTCCTTCCTTCCCAAAATTCGCAACCGAACCTACCAGCATTCCCAACTCCATGCCCACCATGGATTCTGGATACCAGGGAAATTTTGTAGACGGTCTGTAGTAGGTGTTTTGGATGGTGAAGGCAAGTTGGGAGAGGTGCAGCTTAAGGGGAGAAAGAGGAAATGGCGGAGTTTTGAGAAGTGGATGTCCCGCATTAATCAGTATACGAGGCCCCATTTTCAACCTTATTGTGCGAGACTATCACAGAGAATTGAGGATTAATGGGAGAGGCATTTCCGTGAACGAGCCTCTCCCGAGAACGGGGTCTTTCTGTTATTTTGACCTCTATTGTGCCAGATCCTCGCAGAGAATGAAGATTAAAAGGAGGGAAAAGGGGGGGTCTTATATTTCCGTTAATTGTAGTTGTGTAAAATTGAGGCGGAATGGTTGCTGTACAGCTTCAACACTCTCCACTGCGAAATCACAAATGAAACTTGAGGGCTAGTTAAGTGATGATGGTTATGATGGATATGTTGTTGGTGTGGATAGCGTCGTGATTTCGGTGATGATTTTGCTTTTTGGAGAGAGTATTACAAGGGGATTGGAAGTCCTAGCTGGATGAGAAGAGCTGTTAGATATACCGGTAGGGTTCAAAAGTAGTGTTAGAGATCATTATAAAAGCAACCCTCAGAAGCCAGAAGGGGTAACTTAATATACCCCACAATGACGCCGACAAGAGCCTGAAGATAATGACGAATCAGCAGAATTACTAGGGGTTTGTATTCCGTTATTTCTGTATTAATCTACCTAATCTCATTTGTTTAAAGGTTCATTATATTGGAACTTTTAAGAGAATGAGATCAAAATGAAAGAGGCGTTGAACACGGGAGAGTTTTTCTTATTCTTTGTAATAACCTCAAATAATTAACGGCGAGATGGCGGGGTTTTGTATTCTAATTAATACGATACATCAATGGAATGATGACCTCATCATCATTCAAGATGAAAATTTGGCAGACAGGGCTCTTATATACGAGGATGCGAAGTCCGGAAAGCATGGTCAGATGGTATAAAAGAGGGGGGGGGGGGGGTTGAGTTGCGGGTTGGAGAAGAGGGTTCGTAGTGGAAGTGGTATTAAGGTTAGAAGGGGAGAGCGATTAGTTTGAAAGGATAGTGGGTTGGAAGGAGAGGTTGGGGGTATGAGATGATTGCAAAGGGGATATTGAAATACACAGAATAGACGCTTAAGATAACGACGAATTCAAGAATTACAGAGGGGCTGGTATCCAAAAAATCGATTCTCGGTAACTGAATAACAACCACATCTCCAACTGTCCACTCAACGTAAACCAGCTCTCCCTAAACTCATTACCCCTTCAAAAATCCATCGATCTCCTACCCCTCGCTCCCCCTATTTTAACCTCATTATCCCAAACCTGGGAAGAATCGAGTTTAGAATACCAGAAATTTTCACATAATCTATCAATTCCCCCATATACTTCTCTCTCATTCCCTTAAATACTCCAACTCAGACAATGAAATCTCCAAAAAGCGCCTACCTACCCCACCTCTCTATCCTCCCCTCTTCCATAAACATCCACAATCCCATGCATCCATTTCCCCCGTTTCAAGTCTCCATTGTGCCAGACGATCACAGAGAATCGAGGCTAGAGCGGTCCACTAGCTCTCCCATTCCGATCTCTCTTCTCTCTTCTCTTGTGGGTCAGCCACAATAAGGAAGCTTGCTGAAATGCTGCCAAACCGACGCATCTGGATTGTGCGGGAAGGATGAAGGGGAAGGGCCAGTAGTATCAACTCAAGCCCGCACATCTGGGGGGAAACCCCACTGTGTCAGTTTTAAACCCCCTAATCATTCAATCATTCAATCTCCAATCCATATCATTCCTTCCAAGGGTTCATGTTTCATTCCATTTCATTCCTCTAATCCTACATTACCACCTATCTATAGAACCCACAACAACCTCTTTTAAACCCAGGTCAAAACGTAACGCTTCCTCAAAAAAAACTTTTTGGTATCGAAATTATCAAAGCGGCACAACTCCCAAGCATAATAAGAAGCCTAACTTCTCCGAAAACATAACAAAAAAGCTCTGTTAAACCAAGAGATTTCACTATGCGATGTGTCTCGACCAAAGGTATTTTTTCATCAAAAAGAGGTCATTAAAATGCAGCACCACCCACTCCTTCACCAGCCAACATGCGAACATGTCTCTCGCTCAACTCGCTCTTCAATCCCATGCTCGCGCTATCCCGACTCAACTTATCCCATCCCTTGAGACTCTGTCGTAGTTGCTCTTGCTTGGCGTTTAGTTCCTCACGAAGCTGCTCGGCTTCTTCTTCTTTCTTCCTGAGTCGGGCAGCGATATCAGCCGGAATTCCAGTCGCAGCAGGATCGATTCTTCCACCGGGGACAATGGGCGGAATATTTGCCATTGCAGGATGAGGACGTGGTCCGGAAGGAACGTTGACTTGAGAAGTACGAGGGCCATAGATACTACTGCTATGCTGTAAAGACGGTCGAGGGGCAGTACCAGCTCTTGGGCCTGTAGGAATTCCAGCTGAAGGTCCTGTAGGTATGGTTGTAGCTGTAGCAGCTGGACCAGAAGGTATTGAAGGAGAAGGCGTTTGTGGTTTGCTTGTAGGGGTGCTGACGACACGTGTGGAAACCTCTGGTGTCGTCCGACTAGGTCCACCCCAAGAGCCAGTTTCTGGTCGGTGGGTTCTATCACTAAAAGATCCTCGGCCACCTCTCATAAAGCCACCACCACGGGAAGATGGTACAAATCCTCTGGGTCCTGAAGGAGGAGCTAGAGTGCCATTATTCTCTGGTCTGTTATGAGCTGACATTGAAATGTGCGAGCTTGAAGAGTGGATAGGAGTAGAGAAGTTTCGACCACCACTTGGTCCTGTTGGTGCTCTAAAAATCGCAGGCCCGCGTGGTGGTGATCGTGCTACAGCGCGAGGGGGTGATCGATCACGTGGTGACGGTCTTGCATTATCTCGATCCCTGTAAGCCAGCTGCGATGGAGGCGAACGAGCACGATGTGATGGAGGTGAGCGTGCACGTTGCGGTGGAGGCGAGCGAGCACGCTGAGTAGGGGGTGAACGAGCGCGTTGTGGTGGTGGTGAGCGTTCACGAGGTGTAGATCTGGCTGAGTCTCGGTCACGGTATGCTAGCTGACCCATAGGTGAACGAGCTCGTTGATTTGGCGGTGACCTGGCCCGACTTGGAGGTGATCGAGCACGAGGAGGAGATCGAGCTCGTAAATCGCGCGAGGAGACTTGAGTAAGGGGCAATCGATCAGGGTGAACATGAGGCGATGATCTTCGAGAAGTACTGGTAGAAGTCCTGCCAGAAGAGTCGCGCGTAAGAGGAGAGGGGCTACGGCGTCTCCAACCAGAGTTACTTGGTCCTGTTGGTACTCGGCGATCATCTCTACGGTCTGGAGTTCGAGAGCGTGGTCTATATCCTCCTCGAGGGCCAGCAGGGGGTGATCTTCGAGGCATAGGTGATCTTGCACGGGGTGGTGCTCGATTTCGGTCAAAAGGTGATCTAGATCTTCTCCTGTTGCGAACCGTCAGCCAACTGCCTGCCAAAATTCAAGTCATGAAGCCTACCTATCATCTCTCCTCAGCGGTGATCTTGCTCGTCGATCATCATCCCTCCTAGGAGAAAACCTTCTCGGACTTCTTGTACGTGGTGGGGATCTTGCTCTCGAACGCCAGTTGTCACGAATAGGCGAACGGTCACGGCGAGGTGGAGTCCTGGACCTGCGTCGAGGAGGGGAACGATCCCGATTGCTTGGGTGCCAACTATCGCTTGCGGGAGGTGTCCTTGCTCTGTCTCGTGGATCGGTTCGGTATGTATCTGCAGCGCGTGGTGGGGTTCGCGCTCTGGCGGTTGGCCTATATGATTCTCCTCCGCCCATCTTGGTAACTTCCCCTTCCCCTCTGCGAAAGTAGTACGATTAGCACGGCTCAGAAATTAAATGGGACAAGTGGCAAAAAGGTGAGAAGCAGGCGCAGGGTTCAACGCGACGCGGTATGAGGCGATATGCTAGCCCTGCGTTTGCTCGTGGCTAAACTTTTCGCAATGCGTTTGTTCGGGCTCGCTGGTGATTTTTTCTGCCAATGTGTGTATTTGCCATGTATTTGGTTTCTGTATGTTTCGCTGACTGCAATTTCCCCCGCCAGACGAAGGAGATCCGGCTGTTGTTGTTGTTTTTGTTGGAGTGCGAGGCAACGGAGCGCAAGGCCGTGGGGAGATTGGGTTGCGGTTGTAAAAATGGCCTTCAACCGAGAACGAGCCTGACAGATCTTGGAGGAGTATGCAGGCAAACTCGACTCGGGTTGAGAAGCAGTGAACTCTGCCCGAATGCCAGAAGAATTGAGTTGCCAGACTTTCGGCCAGCATGGGGCGTTCGAGGCGGGAGCCTTTGGCTAACAAGCTGCGGCGTCACAATAACACCACGGACTTTGTGATGAGGTCGAGGTGGTCAAGTGGTCGGCCGATGCGAGCATGTATACGATTCTCTTTGCGATCGAGAACGTGGTGAAGATTCGGGTCCAAGACTGCCGAACATTGAACTTTGTTGCATCGTGCAGTCCACGTCGAGAATATTGGACTAGTAGGCGATTGCAGTAATCGGATATGGGTGAATCCGTGTAATATCCTCCAAAAAAAGGGCGGTTCAAGCGTTCGTTACAGCCCAATATGTTTGCCAGAGTAGTCGCCAGACTGATATATTCCCTCCGTTTGCTTTTGCGCTGCATGCGGTTCCCACGGACCCTTCAAGATGATGCCCATAATAGTCGAAATGTGCCATATCGGAGAAGGAATTCGAGGTTCGTTCAAGTCCAAAATGGCTCCATAGGTGCCGGTATCGAGGGGTATGATATTCGAGCCCGAGCCTGACTTCCTTTCCAGATCCCCTTCGTCGATGCGCTAATACCTTGCCCAGCTACCAGCGAAACCGTATACAAATAGAGACGAGATAAAAGTGCACAATAAACACGACGCAAAATAAACACGCAAAGAACGAACCTTCTCTCAACCCCACGACCTCGATCCATCTTGGGCTGGCTCGCTGTGGTATTGCCCCCCTTTCCAAGCTATGATGGCGAGGGTTGATACGTGTCTTCAGGGCGTGTTGCTCAGTTGGTCGCTAACGAGGGCAGATTCAATCACGCATACTGCGAATGGAGAAAAGAGTGAGGGCGTTGGAACTTCAATAAATTTGGTCTGTTCAAACTTTTTTAGGTGAGGAGGAGGTCGCAATTATTTTGACCCCGGTCGGTTTAGGCATCTGCTTCCGGCCTTCCCCAGTGAAACAGGGCTTCTTGGAGAAACCTCGGTTGATTGTTGCCGCCGTCAACGCATCGCAACTTCACTTCGAAAACATCATCACTACAGCGAAATACGAGACAACATGAGTATCAACCTAGCGAATGGCAGGATGAAGGACGACAATAGAAGAAAGAAAGATAGTCATTTAGATCGTAAGTTATAAACAGAGAAAACGGCCAGCCCAGCAAGCCATTGCCTTATTCCCACATACATTCAACACTCTCCATATACCCCTTCCTCACGCCATAAAGCATACTAAACCCATCCGTCCACACCAACTCCTCACTCAGAACCCCTTTACCAGTCGCATGATGGCCTTCTCCTGTCAAGCCCGCTACCTTCGCCAAATGCTGTCTCTTCAACGCCACGTTCCATGAAAACGCAGAGTGGCCAACTCCAGCAAATTCTTGCGCCTTGCTTAATACCATCATATCGACCAAGGCTCGCTGATCCCAAGTGAGCTTTTCGAGGTGCTTCCGGTGGTGTACTTCGAGGAGTTCGAATTTGTGCGTGATGTGGATATTCCACATTTTGCCTTGCTTCATGAAGTGTTCGACGTCTGTGAGGTTGCCGGAGCTGGCATAGATGACGTTCATCTTGCCGGCTTTTGCATGCTCGAAATAAGCATCGACTTGGGCGTCGTAAAATTGGAATGGATCTCCACCAACGTGACGGCCGTGGAGGTGCACGTCTTCAGACTCTGCTACTTCGGTACGGAGATGGGCACCGTAAAATGATGGATTCATGATTGGGTCTGTGAGGGTGAAATTTACGTCGTGGGTTTCGAGCATTTCTGTGAGGACTGCCGTTGCCAACATACGTGTGTCTTGACGGAACTTGAGGATTTCTCCAAAAGCATGGGCGAAGCCATGACCGTCGGTGTGAGTTGGGTATGTGAGGAATGATTGTTCGAGGTCGATGACAATTGGTTCCTGCTGAAGAGGATTGCCCGATGGTTGAGCCACATGCTTCTCCGTCCACACATAAAACTCAGCACGCCACCACTCAGGATGCTCAAGTCCCGTCGTAGGATGATTCTGCACGAGGGATTCCGGTAAAAGAGACCTTCGACGTCCACTCGAAAACTGATCGATATCGGGCATGATGGTCATCTGCGGACAAGACAGATGAAGCGATTTCACGAAATGCGGCATATCAAACATATAATCCATCCCCTTCCGTCCCAACCCATGTCTCTTCTCCAACAACCCCATCTCCTCCGGATCCTCCTCCATCAAATTAAAATCCTCAATCGCTCTCAGCGCAATATTCGGCAAAACAAGCGTCGCCCCAGCAGACATGGCAAACCTCACACAATTCAGAATCGAATTGCGAATGTGTCCCACACCACCGCGATTATTATCGCACGTAAAGATTAGACTCGAATTCCACTGGGTGTTGGCGCACACGGATTGAATCGCATCCGACTTGACGGCTGGAAAGTCAAAGAGATCTTGCTTGATATCGCTCAGCGCGTGCATCTCCGAATAGGGATTCCACGCCGCGCTGTTGGGGAGCGTGTAAGGTCGATCGAAGGCTACCCAGAGCCATAATATTATAAGTGCGAAGCCTGAAAAAGTTGCATATCTGCGATTGATGCCTGTTGGGAACGCCATTTTTCAAATTAAATCGACGAGGTTGTTGTGAACTTCCTCCCACGTCTGAGAAGATGGAGATGGAGGATAGAGGTGAGGAAGGAAATATTTTCTATCTCTCAGGGTTCTTTTTGCTCGTTTGCCACATCGCGCTTGCTGGTGTTGCAATTGACCGTGCGGGGTTGTTTAAGCTGTTTTAGATGTTTCCTTCATGTCTCGAGAGCTCACAAGCACTCGTTATGTAAGCTCAAGCGAACCGCCACATCTACCATGCTTGAGCTCTCCACGTTTCAAACCCCTTTTCGTTGGTTTTCTGAGTCTATGCGGTCTTTGCTTGCCAAGAAGTTGGTGGTCTGTCGTGGTTTTGAGTTTTTGGAGATGACATGTTGTCTGAATTGTACGCCACCTCTTTCTCAACCGTGCTTTTCAAAAAAAAAAAATGAAGTTCTGGTACTGGGAGGAAGTCGCTGATCACTTCACTCTCCTGGAGATGATCCTTTTTGCTTGTTGGTATAGCTCAGGGATCTTATTAGTGGTTGTTTCGTGTCGTCTGATGAAATTCTCTTGTTATTTGACGACGAGATCGAATGTGGTATTTTCCATGGGTGATATGTACTACGAGGTAGAAGCATACGTCGTTGGCACATCTGCATCCGCTTGTAAGTTGCATTTCCCAAAGAACAGTAACATATCTTCAAATCAACACAAACCTATTCCCCTCATTCCATCTTCTCAAGTTTGCAACACTGCAATAACAACACACCATCACACCATCAAACAACCCCTACCCAAAAATATTTCATATTACCGGTATTCGGCGTTGTATTACATCTCATCAACACTTCAAATCCCACCCCATCAGACAGAAATACACCCCCCACTCCCATCCTCTACAAAAATTCCCCCATAAATCTGCCCCTCATGTATGCCCCTCTCCTGATACCCATCAAACACCACGCTCACCGTTTGCGTCGGCTTCTTCAGCATCCCAATCTGGAACTGTCCATCACCGCTATTATCATTTTTTACTGGTGCTGTGACACGGAGGAGTGAGTTGGAGCCTGTGGAGTAGTAGATTTGAAGCGTGCTGGGTTTTTGTTAGGTTGTTTTTTGTTTATATTTGGAAGGGGAGAGGGGGGGGAGAGAGAGAGAGTGAGAATTAGGGGGGGGTGGGAACTTGCTTATTGGGAATATCCATCACGACAGCGAAATTCTGCCACGTGGAGAAATCTATCGGAACAGTCCAGATGATGTCGTTTTTGCGATTTAGGAGTTTCCAGAGGGTTTTCGAGACGGTGGTTGAGGTGATGGAGGTGTCGGTTGGGTCGTCTTGGGAGAGCATTGTACCGATGTTTAGACTCCATTGGTTACTCGCTGTTCATTTTGATATGTATCAGTTAAGCGATTTCGAAGAGTAAGGGGGGAGGTGCGCAAACCATAATCCCCAGCCTCATGCCAAACATTCATATACTCATGACTTAAATTCAACGGCCTCTCCCCATCCTGCAACACACTCCAATGAAAAACCCTCACGCCCTCATTACTCGCATCACTTCCATTTCCCAATAACAAACCTGCCCTCCTAAACCCCACTTGCAAATCTCCTCCTCCTGGGAGAAATATACTCGCATCTGAGATTGTCACCTCGATGGCTTTGGAGTTTGTGGGGATGTCGAATTTAGAGGGCGAGACGGAGGGGAAGAGGAGGATTTCCGACCAGGTTAGGTTTTGCCCTTTTGTGTAGAGGGGTGAGAAGGGAGAGGAGGACGTGTCGAATGTGGAGAGGGGCGTGGTGGGGGGAATTAGGCCGTTGAGGATGGAGGGACAGGATGCGGTTGCTGAAATGGCGGAGATGGCGGAGAGGAGAGGGAGTGTGAAGCGTTTTATCTTCATATTTGCAGATTTGTCCCTTCCAGTATCAAAAACAATTGTAAAACTCCCTTGCCGCCAGCACTTCACGAAAATAATAAAAAGCGTTTAGAATCAACGGCGACGTTGGGATTTGACAGCAATTAAGCATTAATCATTAAGGGGCACCAAACTCTCTTCGTCCGGCAACCCATTCCATATATTATCTCATCTAGAAAACTCCAATCCACGACGCGCCCTAGATTGCTCGGCTATCTATTTCCCCATCGATGAATTCGGATGCAACGCACCGACGCCTAAAATGGAGTTTAAGTTCGGGAATTGGCATTTCATGGAGTGGCTATGGATTTTGGAAAATTGGCGGGGTAAAGCAAGGGGGTTATGGACAAGTAGGAATGGGAAATATAAATTAAAATGACGAGATGAGTTGGAAAATTGAAGGACGAGAAGAAATTCGATGCTACCAACAGGATTTCAGATATCGGATTTGGATACTCGAGTATGCATTTGCTTAAGTCCGATGACGATGCATCGTACAGTAAGTTTTGACGTGGCAAGGGAGCCTGGACGAACAGTCTGCGTCCCTTCGTAATTCTGCAGCTTCTGCCAAGCGAGGAAGATATGGTTAATTCGACGACATTGAAAAGAAGGGTACATTCCAGTTTGAGTTGGGCGCGAATTTTCGTTCAAGAGTCTTTAACTTTGCGATGAGGGTAGAGCAGAAGTGCAACTTCCTTTTTCGTTGAGTTTTCGATCGTCATCTCGCGTGGCAGGCTGCAGCGGGTGGCTTTCAGCTGATGAAGTCGTGATGTAGAATTTTTCCTATTTTGTCTTTGGTCATTTTCTTCAATTGGATATTTTTCAGATTTATTCCAGCGCGGGCGGTTAGCATTGCGATTCTGTTGCCGCGGAATTTGTCTAGAAATGACTGACGACTTCGCGCGCGTTCGATGTTAATGAAATATTTTGGAATAAATTCATGGATTTCAGAAAGGGTTCAGAGGCGGAAACGCAGGAACGAAGTACGATGAAGTACGATGAAGTACGATTGTACAACCGGCATCTGAATAGGATACTTCCGAGCGTTTCTTTCTAGCCTAGTCGAGAGTTTACTCAGTGGCACGACGTTAGGGACTCGGTAGCGGATACCGAGTACGCTCATCTCATTCAAGCAAGCGCCCCTATTCACATTTACTCAGAACCCAATCTATCATCTCAGAGCAGTCAGTAGCCACATCGGCTTGGGAAGTTTCCGTTTAGATGTATACCCCTTAACCCTTTGAGATCTGATGGAGATGCATGGCAAAGTGCCGTATTATTAATTGGTTTAGAGTGCTACACCCCTTCCCGTTTTTTTACCTCATTGTCTCAAACTAGTAAAGAGAACGGAGGTTGAAATGGAAGGGGATGGTGCTCCAAACCAATTGACACGGTACTTGCTAGTTTTTATAATTATTGGCTTGATTCAATTGTACGGCCTGCAGGTAGCCTTCATACAGTTTGACCAAGTCCATTTTTGCACTCGTGCAAACCAAAATGCCGCTTGTGCAACTGCACACTTCCGCGAAGCTCATTATGACTTTCGATTCTTTTGTATGTCGATTTCAAGGCATAAGGATCAAATTTTGAAAACTTTCGGCTCCAAAGTTGTTGGTTGGTTGGTTGGTTGGTGTATAAGTAGGGAGTGTAGGTAGGCTCGGCGTAGGTAAGCGGCAGAGAATATAGCTGAGCACGGGCCGACTACTCGTATCAGCTTACCTACCAGAGCTAGACTCAGACCCCTCAGAGCCCCTTATTTCTACGTGGACCACTCCAGAGTCCAGATGAACAAGATGGGGGCCGCCCGCGGCGCACAGTTCAACTGGTGATCCCTGGCGATTCACTGCCACCTGCAACTCCCCACCCAGACATTCATTTGTAGATGCAGTGAGATGGCGGCGACCGTCGAATAAGACCAACTCTAGACCAACTCTTGGAACTTCATCTTCTAAATTCTTTCTAAATTCTTTCCTTCAACATCAACCGCGACTTTCAACTTTCAACAGCCAGAACGCGTCAAGATGTCGGGCATGTCCGACAAGCAAAGGCCCAGCCTTTGGGGTCTCATTGGCGGCGGATTCTTCAAGCGCAAGCAGATTAAACCACCCTTCGTGGATTCAGACACCATTGTCCCCATGCATTCGATGGATGACAACAAAATCAACCAATCCATCATTCTCGACTTGATGCTTCGATTTGACGATGTCTTGGATCCTGAAATCCTGCGCAGCTCATTGGAGTCTCTTTTGAGTCATGGCAACTGGAGGAAGCTGGGCGCACGAATGCGTCTGAATGTTCGTGCCTTTTCGAAATTGG
Source organism: Hymenotorrendiella dingleyae (assembly GCA_003988905.1). Lineage (NCBI taxonomy): Eukaryota > Fungi > Ascomycota > Leotiomycetes > Helotiales > Helotiaceae > Hymenotorrendiella > Hymenotorrendiella dingleyae. The sequence continues at coordinate 31,541 of QYAP01000416.1, forward strand.
AATTTGAGGTGAATCACGTGGCTAACGACCCCCAAGGATGCCGGCAAGGTCGATTATCATATTCCAGCCTATTTTGACGAGAAGAGACCAGCATTCACCTTTTCTCATGACAAGTACGAATTATCTATCGAGGGACACCCGCTCGCATCTCAACTCCCAAAAGCAAACTCAAAAGTACCGACCGTCCATAAAAGCCCAGCAGACTTTCACGAATTCACAGCCAAAGGATTTAAGAAATTTTCAGACTATCTCACAGCCGATAAGCCGCCACTCACTCTCCGTGTCGTCTCTTTCACAAACGCAACACTCGTCACAATATCATGGCCTCACACTTTCCTCGATGCAATGGGCCGACACGAGCTCTTCAAAGGCTGGATGATGGCGCTCAATGGCCGCGTTGAAGAAGTGCCTGATCTAGAAGGCTTCGATTACGATCCCCTGGCAACCCTAGGAACCAAACCGACAGAACCCTATGCTATCGCATCTTACTGCCTCACCGGTCTTTCCTTCTTCCGTTTCGTCATAAACTACTTGCTGGAACGCATTCTCTATCCAAAAGAAGACATGCGAACCGTCTTCATTCCTGCTCATGTCATCGCAAAACTCAAAGCTCAAGCCCTCGACGAAGTCCGCAAAGACGATCCAAAAGCATTCGTATCAGAAGGCGACGTCCTCTCCGCCTGGTGGGTGAAACACGTACTTTTGTATCTCGCTGGGGCAAAAGACAGACTCGTCTGCTTCATGTACCCTTTTGGCCTTCGCTCTGTCCTCGCAGAACCATACCCGACGCCCTCCTCCCCGCCATTGCTCCCTGCAGGAAAACCATACATCTCCAACGCCGTGATGGCAGTGCAAGTCCTCATCCCGCTCTCCACCGTTTTTACAAAACCCATCTCTAGCACCGCCCTCCTCATCCGACAAGCCCTCATCACACAAGGAACCCGCGCTCAACAAGAAGCTCTGCAGGCACAGATAAAAGCCATGGGCCGTTCCGTACTCTACGGGGAGCCAAACTCACCATTGGTTGTTGTCAGCAATTGGACGAAAGGGAATTTCTTTGAGCTGGATTTATCGCCTGCGATTATTCAGCCCAAAGAAGGAAATGGCGTGCTGAAGAATGAGGCGAGTCGAAATGGGAAAGTGACGTTTATGCATGCGCTTTCTTATTCGAATGGTTATTCTCTCAGGAACGCAGCCAATGTATGTGGAAAGGATGGGGAAGGCAATTACTGGATGAGTGGCGTTTTGAGAGCGGGACATTTCAAGTTGATGCAAGAAGCTTTTGAGAGGGAGTGGGGAAGTGTTACGCAATGAAGGGGGAATTTCGAAATGTTGAAGGCATGTGGCTGCCCATGATGGGGAAGGATTCTATCTCCCATGGCACGATTCTCCACCTTTGTGTTCCGATTTTATATAGCTTGCAACCTTGCCGGATATGGAAGAGCGGAATTTACGTTGCTTTGAAGCTCAAAATACACCACATACCTTAGCGGAGCAGTACCATTCTCGGTAAGCCTGTTTTAAACCTATTTGAAGCCTGTGCTAGGAAATTGCCTGTTTACTGCCTGTTTTCTTCCTGTTTCGTTTATTATTTAATTAGGGCCTAGTAGGCAAGAGGCTCTTTTCGTTACCCATCCTGTTATAATCATTTCATCGCCGCTATCATTACGTTATCACCGGCTCCACCCACTTCCACTTCTCTCTAAGTTCTACTTCTCTTTCACTTACCGACTTCTCTCCCTTCAATTCTCTTACATACACTACCACACCACAACACCATGGTAGATATGCGTATACGCGCGCGCACGCGTTTCTTCCCCCATCCTCTCTCTCTCTCTCTCGCGTTGATTGTTCTAACTTCGTAGTGCAAGGGCCGAGCTCGGATGTGAATAAGGCTCAAAGTCTATAAGTGAGGGTTCTTCTACAGGCTAATCACAGCCTATATACATGTAAATCTTAGTCAGCGCACGTACACAGCCTATTAGGCGAGACAGGCAATTAATAGGATTTTAATAGGCAGTTAATAGGCTTAGCGAGGACCACCGTAGGCCACTAAGGTAGCTCATAGGAAATAAAATAAAGGCAGACGTGGCAGAGTACTCTGTGCTTGCTTGTTGGAACGACGAATATCAGCGCAGCAAATTATAAACGTTCAAATTTCAAAAATTACAATCGATCCTGCTCATTAGTGTGCCGGTAAAACACCCCATTGAAATTGCCAAAGATAATTACTATCGCCTGCTCAAGCCGCCAATCATCCCAGTCCCTTCCATCTTACTCCGATCGACACTTCCTCAAGCCTTCTCCCACCCATTTTCACAACTTAGCATCCCTCTCCAACCCACTCCCCCCAAACGTCAAATGCCCATAATAATTAAACCCCCCCTTCGCCGGATCCAACAAAATCCCCCTCCTCTCCGCAAAATGTTCCGTATGATGATACGCATCATGCACCTCGACATTCTCCCAACCCACCAGCGCAATAAAGGCGTTCTTCAATCCATCAACCTCCTCAACCACATGTCCGCCTGCTATCCCCAAGAAGCCTGGAACATCACAGACAATACTGGCCCAACGTTCGTAAGCGGCATCCCAGTTCTCATTGACTTCGCGGTATATCGCGGTCCCGGTAACGGGTGCTCCTTTTCCGAGACTGAGGCAGGAGGGAGAATATTCTTTGATGAGGGCGTGGCGGATGGTGAGGGAGGAGTAGGCGTATGAGGTAAGTGTTGTAATAAATTTAAGGAATTCTTTGTGCGCTGGTGAGGCGAGGAAATCATAATGTGTTTGCAACGAGTCCTTGACTAGGTCCAAAACATCAATCTTCTTTTCATTTCACACTACGACTTGAAAAGCCATACCTAAATGCAATTGAACTTTCCCCATCCGCTCAACCTGCACTCCCCAATACAATCTCACAAAGCCCGGTTGAGCCCTCGCATGTCGGAGAATAGCTACCCATGCTTTGCCTTCCTTTGTGTCGGGGTTGTTGAGTTTTGCGGTGTCTATGCCATGTTCACCGATATCGATGATTATCATTTGAGTTGCTTCCATTTTGGTAGCGCGAAGGTTAACTTGCCATTTTTAGGGCTGAGTTACGCTAGGGTTTTATGAAAATGATACGGGTTCTCATATGCAAACTAATCGAAAGCTGTTGCATGAGAAACCTCGGTGCCCCGCTTCATCATGCATGTTCATCGGTACCTCATCCGGTTCATGCGGGGGTGGCGCAGGGAATATGTCGACACCCTCACTTGGCAATGGGGGTGTGATTGATGCGTAGGCTGCTCATCGGGTACCCAAATTCGGTGCAAAAAACCAAATACGCACCCGATGGGTAACCATCGGGTGGGTACTTAAGTAGGAATTTTATCAGTTACACACGGGTATGGATAGCCGACGAGCAGCCTATTGATGCGGATCCTCCTCGGCTTTGAAAACTGGGGTATTTCCCCGTGATGGAAGGAACTACTTAAGTACTTATTCTCATTCTTCTCATCTTTCCCTAGTTCGTAAGTAAACCAAATTCCCACATAGCCGAAATGCCAGTCACAAAATTTACCACTCCTGAGAAATACAAGTATCTGGAGGGCTTCGGTGGTTATCATCAGTATGCCCTCTCTTTCCTTGACGATACCCCGCTAGACATGGGGGCGGAGAATGGAAGAAGTGAAGATATACATATTTCCATCTTCACATACTTCCTATTCCCTCAAATGAGACCAAAAACTAACAAGACCCCCAAGATCCGAAGCCCTTCCAGGCGCCAACCCCATCGCAGCCAACAGTCCCCAAATCCCCCCCTACTCCCTCAGCACGGAGCGAATCTCCGGCAGCGCCTTCACAGCACCACGCTCTCAAAACCTGCAAACCTGGCTCTACCGCGTGCAGTCCTCTCTCGATCACACAGAATACACGCTCTTACCCTCCCCCTCTGACTCCGGCAAAACCCTCACTCCCAATGCCCTAAAATGGGGCGATTTCAACATGGAGCCCGGCAAAGATTGGGTTTCAGGACAGAGAGTGTTGGCAAAAGCAGGAGATATCGCTACGAAAACGGGGTTGGGGTATTTGATTTATGCGGTTACGGAGGATATGAGGGAGAATACTGTGTTTTTCTCTAGTGATGGGGATTCTCTCATTGTTCCGCAAGCTGGGACACTTGATATCCACACCGAGCTTGGAAATCTCCTCGTTCGACCCAACGAAATAGCCGTTATCCCTCGAGGCGTTCGATACCGCGTAAGCATCCCGGATGGTCCAGCACGCGGTTACATTTGCGAACTGTATCAAGGCCATTTTCAACTGCCTGAACTAGGACCCATCGGTTCCTGCTCCCTCGCCAACCAACGAGATTTCCAAATCCCAACCGCAGTATTCACAGGAAGCGTCAACTCAGAAGGCGTAGCCATCAGCTCCCCAGCCGAATGGACGATCCTCACGCGTTACTCAGGCCAACTATTCAGCTGCACACAAACGCACACCCCCTTCGACATCGCCAGCTGGCACGGGACATTCTACCCGTACAAATACGACCTCGGGCGCTTCTCCGTCCTCGGAAGCGTCCTCTACGACCACCCGGACCCCAGCATCTTCACCGTTCTAACCGCTCCCTCAGACCGCTCCCCCGGGCACGCCGTCGTGGATTTCGCCATCATTCCACCGCGCTGGCTCATCATGGAAGATACCTACTGGCCGCCCTACTACCACCGCAACACGATGTCTGAATTCGCCGGCGTGATTCTGAAGGTGCCGGATCCGAGTAGGGATGTGACGTTTAAACCGTTTGGGGCCATGTTGAATAGTGCGATGGTGCCGCATGGGATGGATAAGGAAACGCATGAGGAGGCGAGGAAGCAGGTGTTGGAGCCGATGAAGGTGGGTGTGGAGCCGTTTATGGTTTTTTTGTTTGAGAGTGAGGCGATGATGGGGGTTAGTGATTGGGCGGTGGCGGAGAGTAGTGGGGATACGGCGGCGATTAGTTCGTTGTTGGGGAGTAAGAAGGCGAAGTTGTAGGGGGGTTGTTGGGGTGGGTGGGTTTTTTATAGGATTATTTCTTCTGTGAGGGGTATTGCGTGGTGGGATTTCTCGTAATTTTAACGGCCATAGTGACTGTGTAATTTCAAACCAAGCTTTCGATGATTAAGATACTTGATCTTGCACTCGTTTCAAGTGTTGATATTGATTTCTAAGCCATTAAAATGACTGAGAAGCGGGAGGTTTAGACCAACCAATGCAATAAGTCAAGAATCAAGACGTGCAATTATGGACAACTTGGTGTGTAGATTGCAATCGAAATCTGACCGAATTTCATACAGTGTCGGTACATGGTCAGTGCTCGTATGCACGGACCATACGCTAGCACTATAAGTAGGGCTAGGAAGGCTATAAGCCTTCTAGAGAATAGACATGAATCAGAACCTAGTATTGGCGGTATCCAGAAGATACCGACATACAGTCAACCAAGTCCCTAGTGAACTGCGCCCAGCCTTCAAATTCGAGAAAACGGACTACAGTACTGATTTGTCAGAAATAGGCTCAATGAAATGGAGCCCGATAATCTCAGGATATGGTTGGTAATATAGACCTTCTTCTCGCTATCTTACTGGATGAAACTTTGAACAGCCCAAGCGAGAATCCCTCCAGACTCCCTTCTCCTCCAGGTCATTCTCATCATTTCATATCTCTGAGAGAATAATACCCACCTCATATTCTCCAGGTATATCACCAAACCAACAGTGCTCAGTGAATATAGAATCGTTCAAAAACACCATCCCCTACTTCCTCGAATCAATCTCGCCTCTCCCCACAACAAGAAACGACATACTATTCCTTCTCACTTTCTTCTATCTCGCCTACCTCGCCTATCCCACATTCCCTTCCATCTCTCCCGACCCCAATGTAAAAGTCCTCCAGTTTCACAAGAACCATCATAAACTTCAAAGACATCCAGACCAAGAAAGAAATCCAAGGCCAGAATAACGGGGCTAATTTCAAGATCTCTTATCTCCCTCATTCCAATATTGACTCCCTATTGTGAGTCTGGCGCAATGAAAAGGGGCTGGTCGTGAAACCCATACGATCGCGCACGGAAAAAGGGGGTGGATCATGTGATTTACCCCCTAGTAGAAGGAAAAGTTCGCAGTTACGGCGTAGTATCATCCGGTTTACACTTAAAGTTTTAAACTGAAAAAAGGCAACAATAGATTCGGCAACTAGCGGTGACATGACTTGATATACAAGCGTCAACTTCCAAGGTTATGCGGCGAATAACACCATCGGCTACCGACGCTCGAGAGTCTTAATTCTCTGAGCTTCTCCGCAACACCCAAGCTGCCCAAACCACATTCCATATCCTTTTGCACTCGGAAGACGTGGCTCGGGTTTACCATCGATGAATTTCAATCTCGATTTCCGTGCAAGATAAATACTGTAAGCCAAACTGCATTTCACCACAACACACATGCAACCAATGCTTGAAACTTTATCTTCGCTGATAACTTAACTATAACCTCAACTGTGGAAACGTGAATTTGTCACTCCCAGCTTGTTTTACAATGCGACGAACATTCTTCGTAAGCTTCATCCTTTCATTCGCCCTCCAAGCCGCTTCCCCATTATCCCCCCGATTCACAATGTGAACGCCTACCGTGAGACCCTTCGCTTCCAAATTCCTAATAAGCTTCAACGAATTCTGGCAAGCCTTCCTCAATTGAGGACTACAAATGTCCAACTGATCATCCCCCATAAGCCAATCAAGTAGAGCCACTCGTTCGGTAATGAGGACTAATTGCAGAATCTCAATTTTCCTCTTTTTCGCGGCGTCGACTTCGTTTTTGAGTATGAGGAGAGCTTCCGTCGCAGCCGTGACTTCGCCCAGGAGAACGAATTGTTCGAGAGCTGGAGCCTTGACTGGAACGGTACCTGTACAATAATATGTGAGGCAATCATCGTCGATGTTTTTATAATCGTCTTCACCTAGCCAGATCCCCCAAGATACGTGTTCATCATGTTTATCTCCTCCCCCAGCTATCCAGGCGACAATTGACGTGGGATTTGTCTCTATCATATGTAGCGGCTTTCGTAGGAGTGTGTGCCCCACAAAACCATCCCCCCATATGTGAGCGCCGTAAAGCCGGTGGGTGGGTAACAATTCGTCGAGTCTGGCCACAGTCGCGTCATCTTCCTGGGGGATGAACGGTGATTCTATGGATTTCATCACTCGTCGTGAAAACGGCGGAGTGTTGCTTGGCGAAATGAAAGGAGGTTTCGGCATCGAAAATTTGACGCCTTTTGAATTTGATGGTTTGGTGACTCGCCCAGCAACAGGAACTTTTTTCGAGCTCGAAGATTTGGATTTTTCGGCTTCATTGGATCGGGAATTCAGTTTGTAGCTACCATCCGTCTTCATCTTGCTCCGCCAGGCACTTAGCCGCATATCCAATGAATACATTAGAATTGAGACAGTGGGACAATGCGGAACTGTTGAGCGATCGTATAAGCGAAGATCAATTTCAACAATATAACGATAGTATTTATGCGAAAAGCGAGTGTGAGATATGAGCGAATGTGATGTTGTTGCGAGAAGAAAGAAGAAGAAAAAGTTGAAGTCTGGGGAAGTTTGGGGTGGTTGTGTCGAAGTGATGTGAGGCAAGAGCGACGTGGGTTTCGGCGTGGAAGCTGCGAGTTGAGTCCATACCGCACACTTGGCAACAGCGAGGAAGGAACGAGTCGGAATAACTGATTCACAATTCCCGTATCAATTAGGTGTCTTGTTCACGCCTTATCTTCACTTGAAATGTGACTCGGAGGAGAGTGATTGTAATAGAAGCAAACCGACATCAGCAATGTAGGTTGTCGCACTTGTTCCAATTATCGGCGTCCGATTCTCTCAGCATGGTTGAAAGAATCTCTTGCACTTCGGATACTGTCTCAACATCTCGACTAAATCCAACACATGACAGTTTTTGCGCTCATCAGGTTTGCCTAATGCCAGCCTATCGCTCGACTTTGACTCAGATAATGGGAAAATTCACACGTAAAAAATTACCAGGTGAAAAGGGCGCACTTTTGAACCCTAGAGAAATGAGGATATATTTCTGAATGCATTTCGCTGGGAATGATAAGTTGGCTACCGCTTTCGCTAAACAAAGTGAGAGCCCCCCTTTTCGCAAATTGCGCATCAAGACAATCCCAGCATATGCAGTAGTCGCAAAGCAGACCTGAACCAAGCCACTTCACGAGCAAGTTCGACTCAAACAATTCAAGTGGGCCCTCGAAGTTTCCAGAGAACCATACAATCTAGTTCAAAAATTCTCCAGTTCATTCATGGCCACCCACTTTATCGAATTTCTGCTGTGAAATGAGATGAACCCCTCCTTGACCGTATCTCATTCTGAACCTCATCACGCCAGACTATCCGAGAGAATTGAGACCAGAGGAGTGGAGGTTTTAATCTTTCGGTTTCCCTATTTCGGTCTTGGAAAACGTTGATTGCCAGAGTTTTTTGGGCAATTGCGGTGAGAGGGTTAGTCTCGTAATCCAATTTCGACAGCCAACTTGCGAAGCAAAGAAGAAATATTTTTGAGTGGCTGTGCACTACACATTACCTTAGATTTGCAACGATTCCTCGATACACCAAATTTCATGTAGCGACGAAGACAAGAGACTTGCAAGATTGCAGCATGAAGAAGAGGAGTTTGTAGCATACTTATTCCACAGCCCATGTGCTTCACAAGTCTATAATATATTCTGATATCGTAGAGTCAGTGGAGTGGTACTTTACCGAAGCAACCCCGGAGATTGTCAGGGTATCATGGGGAATTCCTAGAAGGTTAATTAGATTAACTATACTTTTCGAAAGAGGTATAGGAATTAAAGCTATTTATTATATAAAAAGGGGGGTCTAAATCCGTATTCGTATCCGTATTCGGTATTAATTACTAATCTCTAATATTACTTTATATGAAAGTATTCCCTTATATATAGTTCTCTTTTATTCGAATAAGTTCCTTTAAAATAATATCTTATTTCTTTTTATAAATTAAAGTTTCCGAGAATATTTCCTTTTAAATTCTTTTAGAAATTCTATTATTCGAGCAATATTTTCTAATAATTCTTATATAATATTATTAAATTTATTATAATTATATTATTTAATCCGAAAAATAAGATTATTTTAAATTTATTTTAAATTAAGAATTTCTTTAATAATTTATAATTTTTAATTATTATTATTTAATATAATTAAAAGAAGAGAAAAGTTATATTAATTTAAGAGAAGAATTATATCGATTAGTTTTAATAATAATATATAAAATAGATTTTTAATTATTTTTAATTTATATAATAGATTTATATAATAAGAATAAAAGTTAATTTTCTTAAGAATTTTATATTTCCTAATATATAAAAGGCTTAATTTAATAATAAGATTAATAGTAATAATATTTTTCTTATAAAATTAAATTAAATTATCGGGTTAATATATTAGTATTAATAAATAATTAATATTAATATAATATTTTTAATCGACTTTTAAAATAATAAAGTTTATAAATAATATATTTAACATATTTTATATTTTTGAAATAAAATTATTATTATTTTTATTAAATAATTTTAAAGTTTTAAAAGCTAAATTATTAATCGATTAAAGGGAATCAAAATTAATATAAAAGTAATAATTATAATTTATAAAGAAAGATATTATATTAATAAAAATATTTATTATATTTTTAATTATAAATTCGATTATTAAAAATTATTTATTTTAATCGTTATTTAAAAAATTAAAAAATTATTATAAGTATTATTTTAAGAATTTATTAATTATTTCGATTTAATTATTTATTTTAAAATAATAGATTATAAAAAGAGAAATATTAATTTATAATATATAATAAACTGTTTTCTAAAATTCGATAATAAATAAAAGTTCTTTATTAAAAATTATAAAATCTAATAATTTATAAAGTTTTTAAATATTTTTAATAAAGAATTTTATTAAATTAATAATTTTTATATTCATATTATAAAAGGAAAAATAATAGTCTTTTATAAGCTTATTTATAATAATTATTATATAATTATAATCTTTGAAAATCTTTTAAATTAATTTAATAAAATCGATAAATATATTTTTTTAATATTAAAATAATATAAAGAATAATTTTAAAATCTTTTAATAATATTTTTAAAAGAATTTATTCTTTATATAAGATTCATAAATAATAATGAATCTTTTAATATTATTCGTAATATTAAATTATTATTAATTTTTATATAATAATTAAATTATTTTATTTTTATTAAAATAATCGAATTTATATAAATCGTAAACTTTTTATAATATATAAATATATAATATATTAATTTTAAAAATATATAAATAATTTCGAAAAAATAATATATTATTTTAAATCTTATATTTTAATAAGGAAATTTCTTTTAAATAAAGAATTCTATTAAATCTCTTTATTTTTTCTTTAATTTATAAAAAGAATTCGTTTTTTTTATAATTTAATTTTAATCGATAATAAAAAGTTATATTATTAGGTTTAAACTTTAAGATTATATTCGTAGAATATATTTAAAAATCGTTAATAAAATCGAAATTAAGAAATTAAAAGAATTATATAATTTAATAAAAATTTAAATTAATTATTAAAATCTATAAATTATTATTTTTATTAAAAGCTTTATAAAAATAAGAATTAATATTATAAAGCTTAAAAATAATTTAATTATAAAATTTAATCTTTTTATTATTTTTATTAATAAAGAAATCTTAAAAATATTAATTTAAAGTATTTATTTTTATATTTATTTTTCCGAATATAAAATAAATAATAAAATCGAATTAAAAAAGAAATTCGCTTTATTTTATTTATTAATAAAAGAATTAATAAATAATTATATAATAAATTAAATTAAAATAATTAATTAAAATTATAATTAAATAATTAATTTTAAAGAATTTAAATTATTATTCTTTAAATAAATGAATTATAATTAATAATTTTTTATTATAAATTTCATAATTATATTTATATTTATTAAACTTTTTTAATATAAAAATAATAAAATAAAGTTTATTATATTTATTTAATTAATATAATATAATTCTAAAAACGTAATCGAATAAATTAACTTTTAAAAATATTTTCTTAAAAAGATTAAAATAATATAAAATTAATATAAAAATAAAAGTATTTTTAGAATTTTAAAAGGTTTTCTTATAAATAAGGTTCTATTCTTATATTAATTCTTTTTTTATTATTTATATAAAAGGTTTAATAATATATAAAAAGCTTTTAATAAATTAATAATAAAAATTTATAAAATTTAAAAAGTTTTATAAATCTTTAAATATAATAGAAATAATCTATTTTAAAATAATAACGACTTTTTTTAGATTTATATATATTTTATTAATAGAAATAATTATTTTTAAATATTTAATTTCTTATATTTTAAATTCGTATTTTTTAATATTATAATATAGTTCTACTTTTTATAAAACGTTTAAAACGAAATTAATATATTTATAATAATTATTTAAAATATCGGAAAAAATGAAAATATCGTTTAAATAAATATTATAAAAGATATTTAAATAAAGTTCTAAAATTATATTAATATATATTTAAAAAGATATAAATATATTAAAAAGCTTGAAAAATATAATAAAAGGTTTTAATAAATTATAATAAATTATAAATATAATTATTTATTCTTTTTCTTTTATTATTTTTAATCGATTAAATACGTATCACAGGCTAGGARGGTGARTAGCTTTACCACTAGACCAACAGTGAACTGCCCAAAAAGGGACTATTATTGGATGGAAGTCCAATATGCTACTCGAC
>QYAP01000417.1:0-42734 GCA_003988905.1 Hymenotorrendiella dingleyae
AAATGATTTTATTATAATTATTTTAAAACAAGGTAAAAAGGGCGATTTTTGGTGTGTTTCGCTTAAGTGTGCGACGAGCTATGGCCCCAACTCTTATAATTATTTATAAAATCCCACCCGGGAAGTATATCCTAAGGTGTGTGCTACTCTACTCGTGTTGCCAGAAAGTCTGTAAATATAGTAGACTGGGTGGATACTCTGCGAATAAGACTGCTCAACGGCACGTGCACACTCGCTTCAGGGTGGTCAATACGAGTAGCTGTGCAGAGCAGAGAGCGGCTTATGAACATCCGGAAGTTTATATATGTAGGGCTGAAGGCCATCATCGGACTTACTTGTCGTATTAGCCCAGCCACAACCGTACAATATCTTATCTCACGCTCCTTGCTATCTCTTACTTTGCATTGGTGCGTCGACAATTGAGGTTTTGCACGTGCACTCTTTTAACCAATGGATCAATCATCAAGGGGGTGAGATGGGGATGAGATGGATCCGGATTTGACTCCACTTTTAAAAGGATGGTATCGCTTGGTTGGTTTTGAGCGTGCACGTCCAAAGGCTTAATCGTCGATGCAAAGTAAGAGAGAGATGTATACATCCACGGTAAATATGGCTTCCGGCCGCTCGTCGATCATCCTGTTCTACATGAAAATAATTGTTTTTTTTCTCTTTTCATTTCTTCCGGTACCTTTGTCCTCGTCCTCCTACAATGTCCCAGCCAGTCTCAGCAAACTTCTCCAATGGCTCTATGGCGGTGAATCCAGAGCCAGGGAAATTCAATATTGTCCCTTACACCAAAGGTTTCTCTGGTGTAAACCTAGGGCTCAATGATGTTTGCAGGTAAAGTCTGCCCTTCACATTTCTTCAACGTATGCCATTCTAATTTGCGATTTGCTAGCAAAATTTTGTATGGTTCACTCGGCTTCCTGGCAATTCTAGTACTTCTATTTCGATGCTATCGATTGACTTCTACATATCTGCGGCTCCGGGCAACTGTCAATCTTACAAGCGAGCAACAACAAGCATGGAGGCAGGCTGATACCTTTTGGTCAAATTTGAAACGACATCTTCTTGCGGCGCCCCTTATTCGGAAGACACATAGTAAAGAAATACAAATCTCGACGGCTACAAATGTCGGGATCCTCCCAACACGACTCCAAAGTCTTTTCCTATCATTCTACATCCTTACCAACATTCTTTACTGCTGCATCCTGGATTACAAAAACCAGTCCAAGGCTGCCGTAATTGCAGAGGCTCGAGGGCGGGCCGGACATATGGCTGTGTTTAATATGGTTCCCCTTTTCATATTTTCTGCGAGGAATAATCCCTTGGTCCCTTTGCTCGGAATACCGTTTGATACATTCAACCTTTTCCATCGCCAGATCGGGCTTCTCGTTGTCGCCGAATCCCTAGCACACGCCTTCCTATGGGGAACAAACAGCTACAACGCCTTTGGTGGCGTAGGAGGACTTATGGCACAACTTCGCTCTGATAACTTTTTGCTCTATGGTTTAATGGTGGCGCTCGTTATGGTTGTCATTGTTATCCAATCCCTCTCGGTCGTCCGGCACGCATTCTACGAAACCTTTCTTCATCTTCACCAATTTTTAGTTCTCATGGCTCTGGTGGGAATCTTGCTCCACTGCTTTGGAGGAAATTTGCCCCAGAAACCAGTTGTATTCGCACTTTTTTCTCTATGGGCTTCGGAGCGCGTGGCTCGCTTATGTCGAATTCTTTATCGCCGTAGTGCAACTGTCGAGGTTGAAGCGCTGGCTGGTGGTGCTTGTCGGGTTACTTTCGACGTTTGTGGGAAATGGTCCCGAGCTCCTGGATGTTACGTTTACGCTTATATTCCGTCAGCATCTCTCTGGATGTCGCATCCTTTTAGTGTTGCCTGGGTTGAAAGATCTCGCCACGCTAGACCCATCTCCGACTCGTCTATCGATTCAGTTACTAGTGGATGGTGTCCGCGCAGCGATATCGAAGCGGCTTTTAAGATCCTGCCAAAGACTCCGGGAGCTGCGGTCTCATGCATCATGGCTGCAAGAACCGGAATGACAGCAACGCTATTTCAGAGAGCAAGTAAATCGCCGAATGGTATCTTGAAACTCACTGCCTTTGTTGAGGGTCCGTACGGTGGAATTGGAAGTCTAAGGTCTTATGGTACTGTGGTTCTTTTTGCAGGAGGGGTGGGCATCACCTGTCAACTCAGCCACTTGCGAGATCTAATCGATGCATCTGGGGATGGAACTTCTGCTACGAGGAAGATAGTGCTGGTGTGGTCGGTACGGGAAGCTGAACAATTTGAGTGGGTGGGTAGTTGGATGGAAGAGTTGCTTCGTATGCCTAGGAGGGAGTGCGAAGTCCAAATTTTGCGACATTGTTCGAGCGCTTCGTCTACCACTTCATCCCCTATCGAAGATGTCGAAGGTATTAGGGTACAAAAAGGAGCTCAGGAGGTGTCTACAGAGATGGGCTATCAGCAACCTATATGTCGGGGGAGGCCGAATATTCCCGAAATCCTGGAGGGAGTGTTTGAAGATAGAGTGGGAGCGATGAGTGTTGGTGTTTGTGGTCCTGGTGGTCTTGCGGACGATGTTCGAGCAGCGACGAGGACGTTTATGGGAAGGGGCAATGTAGATTTTTGGGAGGAAGCTTTTACGTGGTAATATCAGGGCGATGATGGCGGAGGTGGAAGACCTTCACCTTATTAGGCACATTCAGGGGAACAGGTGATGAGGAAGGACGCATCGGCCGGTGTACAATCAGGCTAGGAAGGGGAAGTTGAGGTGTTTGGAATCTGGCAACACCTTTTTATTGTGTACGAACCGAGTTTTGCAAGTTAGTTGGGAGTTCATTGGGTTAAGATATATGCTGTTAGTGAAAGGTTAGCGAAGTTAGGAGTTCAGGTCTTCGTTTATAGACGATATATATCTCACTCTGTATTTTATTTACTTGGTATTAATCATAAGGCTCAAGAGTTAGGGCGAATTTCAGGTAGATATTGAGGTTACAAGAAAATTAATGTTATAGAGAGGATTTCAATGCAGTTCCAAATCTCGCACCAGGACACTCTTACAAAATGGCATATACGAATTCACCTCCTTCAATTTTTATAATAGATTCCAGTACTCCCATCTTCAAAGCCAAGCTGGCATATTAATCATGTCGGCAAACCATCTCTCATGAATCGGTTTCTAGCGTTAGACCCGCTTTGATATTACCATCACGCGATGTAATCGCACCAGCCGTATTATTTTTCAACCAGCAATTTCCATAGTTGGTAGTGACATCATATGAGAAATTAGAACTGAAGGTAGCTCCCTTGCAGCCTATCGAGCCGAGATTCCTGTTATATGATGCACATGCTTGTGCGCAGTCATGGAGGGAATACACCGTGACAGCTGCAATATCCACAGATTTTCCATTGACAACCTGAAAGTCTTGCGCGCACTGGGTGTTGAACGAGTATGAATTTGAGCCCAGAGTTATAATCTGTTGTGAGTTGGTATCGGCGGGGCAATCGAGGGCGATGGTAGATGGTATTGGAGTAGGGGGTGCAAATATTGATGCACTGGTGGAACTTCCCGATGCGCTTGCTCCCGTGACGGTAGATGAACAGGTGGTTGGAGTGACTGTTACTGTTCGAATGGAGGAAGCGGCACTGATGAGTCAATCAGTAAATCTTTTTGGCAGAGCACCAGATTTGAAAATACCCACGCGTTCTTCGCATTGGTCTTCGCATTATTAATAGCAATGGTTCCTCCAACACCTCCACCAATCCCAGCCGCCAATATGACGAATACCAAGGCGACCAACAGAGAAAATGTAGCAAACTGTAGTCCAAAAATTGTCTTTCCCTTTCCCTTCACCTTCACATTCACATACGAGTCGACATCTGGCTTGTATTCCGTTGGTAAGGTATCATTGTAAGGATGGATATAAGAACTTGGCGTGACTTCGAGCCCAGGCTGATTCGGCTTGACTACTTCTGGTAGATCTGCCATATCAGTGGATCACCAGATACGTCTCTTCAAGAGGTGAAAGAGAAAAAGAAGAAAGTTTCACGGCGGGGCCTGGGTATGGCTAGTTAAACAGCAAAATCGTGTAATATACCAGGAATATTCTTACCGCCGTTTACTTAAGTACAAGGTGCAACTTGGGGGCGAGGCGCACAAGTAACGCTGCACTTGGCATGCAAGGATAGTGCAGTGGCTCAAACCACCTGTTTCATATTTTGAGGCTCGAATATGGAAAGACTGGCTTCACGCAAACGTTGTCTTGATCAAGGTGTTCGGTTACTTGATGAATGATTTAAGCAACAACCGATTTAAAGATCTGAGTATTAACTTGCTAACCCGAATTTCGTGCGCTAACTCAAAACTACTTCTGAGTTTTGCATCAATTTTCAGGAAAGAAGCATCTGATTTTGTAGAAATTGTATACCGTATTAATTAGTTTAGAGCGCTACTCCTCTCACGTTTTTAACTTCGTTATGCGAGACTATCAAAGAGAATTGAGGTTAATGGGAGAGTTTCTCCTGTGAACGAAATCTCTCTCGAAAATAGGGACCTCTGTTATTTTGAGCCTTGTTATATTAGTATAGGTAAGAGAATAAAGGTTAAAATGGAAGGGGGTGGCGCTCCAAACCAATTAAAATAATACGGTACACATTAATCTATATTTCCTCCTATCTCTCTAGAAACTATGTTGTATTACTTTACGGCTTCTATTTAGTGCAACTATCTGTAATCATTCTTAGGTAAGTGCGATGGTAGACTAGTATATCTAGAAACCTTAGCTAAAAATTGTAAGAGCCATTTAAATCCCAGAATTTATTGCGATTCCCCTTTGATGATGGTTGCGGGGGGGTCACGTGAACATGCCGCAATTTCAGGGCAACAAATTGGAGGCATAGTTCGACCAGGTTTGAAATGGTTATCAAACGGTACGATTCGTGCATATGAAAAGCAAGCGAAGAAATTCCCAGACCATGTCAAGTCTCGAACTATGAATTCGAAAGAGAATCTCTCCTAAATAATATCACGTGGAACGCTCCACTTGTATCTCAGGTTTCGAGAATACCTTGCCAATACAGACAAGCATTAGCCCAAAATTCATAGAAGCAGCCGCAAACAGGAATCATCGAAGCTGAGGCGCTGGCAAAAAAGGTGATCCATCAGCTACTGCACAGCCCGAAGCAGCACAGCCACTTGTCCCCCCCTCAAAATCCTCCTGTTGAAGCGAGCCAATTGACGTCAACTGGTCGTATTCAGCCACGACCAGTTCAATATCAGATAGATCCTTCGACGTTTTCCACGACTTTGTTCTTCCATACGTATACCAGAATAATCAACTTCAAAAATCGCTTCTATTACTCGTCGCTTTTCCTCGCAATATCCCTTCACCGCTCCCGGCATACAGTACAGGAAGACGACCAATCATTTGAAGTCCAAACCGTGCGACAATATTGCCATCTAAACCATTCTTCCAGCCTCAGGAACTCGAGAGCAGAATAAAACAGATATTAAACCAAAGATCAAACTGAAAAGAAGAGCAAGGGAAATTGCGTTTTGCAAGTTGGGGGGGAAAAGAGCTTAAGATGGGGATTTTGGGAATCAGCTTGCGAAGCAAATCGAACCGCGAATCAGATTCAACTCCCATTGCAGAAAAATCACGGCCTTCCTCGGATTCTGATGTGTATGCTTTCTCGCAACTTTCCAAATGCATAAAAAGACACTAATATCATTCCAGTGAACCTACCAAATCCAGTCCAGTAGTCGGACTGCGGAAGGTCGACAGGCCTTCTGTACCAGCTGCACCAATAGTTGGACTACGCAAGAAAGCATTTGATCTGAACGAGCAAAAGCTCAGTGTGCCAAAGGTCAATTCCAGAGGTTTCCCAATTGGAAACCTCGGAAATCCTAGAGGTTCGCCAGTAGGGAATTCCGGGGTGATAAGGCAGAGGTCGCAGAGGAATGAGGGGAATGGCGGGCGAGCTATTGCGGATCAGAATCGGCTTCGTAGTAGGTCTGATCCGTACAATGCGTATCCACCGATTGATAGCGCTGCTATGTTTGTGGGGTATGAAACTTTGACGGGATTTAATGGAGGTGTTGGATATTTGGGGGGTAATGGAGGGATAGGAGGAAATGGGGGCGATGGTGGTGGAGGAGGAAGAGGGTATGAAGGTGGAGACAGTAGTTTTGGAGGCGATGGCGGGAGTTGTGGAGGAGGCTATGGGGGCGACAGTGGTGGTGGAAGTGGAGTAGATTACGGCGGCTGTTAATGAAACGAAGAACGGATCACATGAAATGAGCCCTTTTCTTAAAAGACGTGTTATTAATGATCATAAAAAGCCATTAACGAATAGCAGTGGTAGGCCGTTAGTCAGCCAACCATTGTACTCCTGTTCTCTAGCCACTCATTTTTTTTCTCGTCTCAGATACCTTGAGAAACTTCAGTTTTCGGGGACCTGGTATTGTTCCACGTGAATTTCCGGATTTAGCTTGTTGTCTTGTTCCAATGTAAGCAATTTCATGCAAGCGAGAACCATTTCTTGAAGCATTTCTTTTGGCCATGCCTCGGGGTGTAGGAAAATGTCTTTATGACTGATATGTGAAATAGTAGTGCCGACCCACCAAGCACGAAGAAGGCTACCCGAAGCTGTGTTCTCCCATACTGATTCAATACACCCTATCGACAGCTTATCTGTCACAGCTCGGACAGCATTCATTTTACCAATAGCCAGATTTTGAAGACGAGGGATCACCAACTTATCAGCCAATATCCACAAATCGTTTAGAGCCAGGTTTTCTTCAAAGTCGTTGGTTTTGGACTCAAGTTGAATGATTGTAATGTCTTGGGTATACAACCACTCCACCAAAAATGCCGTGGCTGCAGCTGTGGTATCATGGAGTCGGTATTGTTGTGTTTGTCCCTCGATAAAGCCACCATTGAATGCTGCCTTGAGAACCGGAGAATGATGGCAAGCGAAAGATTTGTGAACCAGAAATTGAGTCTCTTCCTCGTCCTCTACTGTGATGAGAGTCACCATTTGGGTAGCATTTCTGGAGCTGTGGTTAGCAATCCTCTCGCACAAGGTGCATCCTAAGGTCAACGACATACTTGGGCGTAACCATTGGGGTCTTGCTGTCGACCTTGCTCTTTGATGGCGTGGAGAGAATCGCGGGTTTTTTCCGGGAGACCATCGTGATGAGCTGGTTGGTAACTTGGATTACTCTTTCGTTGAATTGCTGTCACCTTTTAACGGGTGATTTCCTCGAACTTTTTTTGTGTGCGCGCGCTAAATTCAGCGCCGCTTCTGCGTGAAAATTAGCTTCCATTGGAAGACGGATGAACTCTTAGTGGTACCTACGCTCCTATTTTTGGCGTGTCAAGAATTGTTATGGGAAATATTCCAGGGTTGGTGTTGAGGGAGGGAAGGCAGTCGCGACACGCGACGCGACGCGATTTGATAAGCTTCTGCCCGGTATCGCTTCATACGCGACTGCTGTGCACTCGATTTTTGGTTTTTTCCCCGCGCACACAGATCTCCGGCACACTCATTTTTCGCTTAAAACCACTTATAAAAATAACTACTAATTAATTTATTATAAAATTGAAACCATAGACTCTTTATATATAGGTTTTATATGAATTATTTTTTAAATAATTTTAGTTCTTAAATTAAGAGAGTTAAATTCGTTTTTAAAAAAGATCGATTTTTTTCGGTTTTTAAGGTACCGAGGTACTTTAAGAATATCAAAAAATCGACTTTTTAGATTTAGGATTTAAAATTAAGAAAAAAATAATTTATATTAAATTTATATATAAAGAATCTAAGGTTTTAATATTAGAATAAAATAATTAGTAATTATTTTTAAAAGTAGATTTAAAATCAAAAAAATGAGTGCGCCGGAGATCTATGCACACGGAGGGAAAAAACCGAGTGCATAGTAGTCGCGCATGAAGCGATACCACTTGGTTTAGTAAGCCAAATTTGCACCACCTACCGTATTAATTAGTTTAGAGCGCCACCCCTTCCCATTTAACCTCCATTCTCTTAAATACCCTAGCATAACAAAGATTAAAATAACAGAGGCTCTGTTTTCGGGAGAGGGTTCGTTCATGGAAGAAACTCTCCCGATAACCTCAATTCTCTTTAATGGTCTGGCACAATGAGCTCAAAAACGGGAGGGGTGGCGCTTTAAACCAATTAATGTGGTACTTAGTATTTTCACCCCATCTTAGAGAAAAGCTACTTTGCTACCTGCTATTGTCCTTATCTTTGCCTGCTTTGCTTAAAATGCTTTTAGCAGGCCGTGGTGTCGTGCCACATTAAAGTGGGGCCGTTCATACGCTCTGGGAGCATAAAAGGGGCACTTTTCAGTGCTCACACACTTCCTTCTTTAGACACCAATTTAATCAATTCCATCGAGCCTCAATTTAGCGTCACACGTAGGTAGGTGGCGAACATTCAAGGTATACAACGCTCTTTCAAAAGTCAGTAAAAAATAAGGAAATAACAACCACTATCTGGGAATCTAAGGCATTAGAAGAGATCATATACTTTATAACTATCTACTCAAAATTTAATTTAAGAGCGCCATTGTATAGTTTATACGAAAGGAGGCGAAGATACATTTTCTGAGTATCCGCAAAGCACTGACCACAACTGGTGGATATGCTCTTCTCGTCACCCATCCTCCGGGCCATCCCAGATCGAATCAGCACCTCTTCGCCGTCCCTTCGTCGCCATCTAATCTGCACATGCTGTTGTCATCGCCTACTCCGCAACTCCGCTCTCAACTTTCACTTCCCCATCCTCATCTTCCTCACATGCACTTCAACACCCTCGAAGCTATGCACGCACTTCTCTACCCCTAGTCCTCCCATCTCCGCATACCTACCGTCCCACTTCCGTTTTTTAACTCATTGTGCCAGGATATCTGAGAGAATAGAGGTCAAAATGACAGAGGTCTCGTTTACGGGAGAGGTCACGTTCACGGGAGAGACTCTCCCATTAACCTCAATTCTGTGTAATGAACTGGCACAATGAAGTCAAAAACGGGGGAGAGGGGGCGCTCTAAACCAATTAATGCGGTACTAGATATAAACGCACTTCTATCGCCCTTCTTCCCCCAACGACAAAAAAAGGAATCCAAAAATGACGCAAATTTGAAATTTGAAGACCAAAACAAAGTGTATCTATCCATCAGACTATGCAAATTTGAACAGTCAGAAATAAGTTTTCACTCACCTCGTTACTAGGAGCGGTTCTCTCGCTCCAATGGCAAAAAGGAAGTCAAGATGAAGAGTTTCCCAGGGAGATCTGACTTGCGAAATAGGGGTTTGCACTTGCGAATAACATCGAACTCCATTCTATGAATTTTTGGGGCAGCATTTTCTACGGACCAAGTCAGTTGTGAGTTTTTACGACTTAAGCTTCATCTCAAAAGTTTCAAATCGCAGCCCATTTCCAGGCAAACAATCACCCCTATTTTTTCAACATACCGATGGATTTCCGAGTCTCTCTGCAAAGAAAACTGACTCGTATATCTGCCATAGGGAGAGGAGCCATGACAAGCTCAGGAACTGCCAGTATCCAAGCTCTAGTAGACAAATTCAAATGGTCAACACTTCCAAAAGAATCCCTCATCATCGACTTAGGAGGTTCTCAAAGCTATGTCAGCGCATCAGTCCCACCCCCTAAGTTCATCGTCCAAGATTTACCTGAAGTGATATCCGACAGCGACGTGACCTACAGATTTCCGCAACAGAGTATCTCTCACGGGCCATAGTTTCTTCGATCTACATCCAATAGCAAATGTGGATGTTATTCCGATTCGGTACATTTTCCATAATTGGTCAGACGAGTTTGGTATCAGGATTTTGATACCAGGTCTGGAGGCTACGATTCAAGATCATTTGTTGCCGGAGCCGGGTCGCTTTCTTTGCTAAGCAAAGGGAGATCAGGTAATCCATATCTTTGAGTTGTGCTGCAAAATACTCATGGGCTTTAGGGGCATGGATTTGATCATGCTGAAGCTGATGAACTCGCGCGCGAGAGATATTGATGATTGGAAGGCTGATCCGGGATGCGTGCAGAGGCAGGCAATTGATTCTGCTTCGGGTATTGTCGTTGTGCGTTGGTTGAGAGAGAAGTGTAGGTTGAAGTGCATAAATGAGTAGCTCGGACTGTAGAATATGAAATTGTAGTTTCATTCCTAGCATCATACAAATTGAAATCGTGCCGGCTCTCCGCCACAGAGAAACGAGAGCCAAGATGAATTACACAGCAGCTATTCCAGTGAAGGTATAATAGGTATCGAATATTATGGTTGCTCAAGACCCTTCGAGAAGCTCTTCCCCTGGGCATCCACACCGCCTATTGCAAAATAAGTATTTTTGTACATGCAGCAGGCGGTCATCCTCTGAGATTGGTACCACGGTCCGCCGTGTGATAGTTCACTGCAGATTCCAATACGAGTTGTGGCTGCGAAAACATTCAATCTCTAAAGTAATGAATATTTCAGTTCAATTTCTCTGTGCAACAGATTGAAGTTGCACAAAGAAACCAAGCTCTGAACCCCAGACAAATCGAGCAGACGCATCTGAAACCTTCACTTTCCTACTGGCTACCAGCCAGACGGAACCTCCACGTTTTGACACCCTTGACTCCTTAGACATCTCCCGTAGCAATCTCCGCTTCAATATCAACTTGGTAAAGTGAGCTCATATCTGCTGTGGAAGTGGCAGGACGGCAAATCTGCCAACCCATTGAGACAAACATACGAGTGCCAGCCCATGATTTTTTGTCGATTGATGGTGAACCAAATTATTCGATTACTGGAGCGGAATCCAATTCGACCGGAATCATCTGTTGTTGCCGATGGTGTTCTCTTGATAAAGTATGCCTCCGTATGAGGAACTCGCAACTTCCTACTGGCCAGAAGAATCGACAACCGTCCAGCTTCCAGGTTCCTGGGAGGATATCTTTCCAGTTCCCCGGCCGGGGAGCATCCTACCGTATCATCTACGCTGCATGACTTCGGGGTCAAGGCAGTACGACTCTGGGATGCTCTGCAAAATATAGCGAAAGAAGCAAAAACACCCCTTTCTCGTCGCAACCGATTACCTGGAAGAGACCAACGGGCCTCCTCCCGGACGGGAGCCCGCATTTACCCAATCACGAGTCGGCATTGACCGACGGAAGAGCTTCCGGCGCGGTTACGGGCGCCTTAAGAAACCAGAAGCCAAAGAAGAGTTATATCGGCTCGCGCCCTGTTTCGGGATAAACAGAGAGTCGGGAGCGGCGTGAGCGGTAAGAGGAATCAGGTTGATGATGCACCAGATGCAGGGTGTCGTCACACCTGCACCGCCCGGCCCTGGGTTTCCCCGTGTTTTCCCCACGGGGCCTGAAGGGCGGCAGCATAAACAAAATATTGACTGTTTTTAAAAATAATAATAAAAATAATAAATAATGAAGAATTCAGGGATTGAATTATGGATGGTCGATGCGGGAATTGGAGAGCAAGCGAAGGACCTGGATGCTTCTCTGACGAAATGTTGGTGTTACAGTATGGAAGAAGGTCCTCTGGTGGGTGACTCAGATACAAGGCTGAAAAGCAAGCAACAGTCATCCATCTCACCAAAAGTAGCCCAGAGCAACACAGCTCGACGAGTTCGCCACTATTGCATGTACCTCTACACTGCAATCCGGTACAGAGTGACTTCGGTCGTTGAAGATTTCTCGCGACGCTCCGCTGGTCCTCCGGAGGCCACTGCCGTGGAGGCTGCCCTCGCTGCGTTCTCATACTAGGACTGACTCATCTGGCCCTCGAAGAGTCACGATCGACTCCTTTCCTGTACGCGCCCCTTTCAAAGGCGAGAGGGAAGCGAGCCTTTGATCTTGCAGAAAAGGGGTCAAAAGACTCTGTTTACTGCAGTTCTCGATATCGTTCAAAGGCTCTCTCGGAGTCTCCTCCTACGTCGCCTTCTGACTCTCTTCTCGTCTCCTCTCGTCTCCTCTCGTTTCCTCTCGTCAATTACAAATTCAAGTCTCCTTCTGCAACGTATCATCGACCTTTTTCCTACCATAGGTAGATAGTGGCATAGACTATCAGACGAAACCCTGAATTGCCCCACCCCACGTCACGAACATCTTCAACGTCAATAACGTCGCGACCGCATCACGCTCCAACTCACTCACCGTTGCACCCCACAAAGTCCCATTCGCCTCTCCCTCCTATCCTATCCGAAGCTCCTCGCTCAACGGCCCCCATGGCGGACTTCCCCACAACAACAACATCATCTCCAGCTGGAGCATCCGCCTCCACGGCCTCCACCCCCCAAGGTCAGCAGCATCTCCCTGTGCCTCACCGCCTCTCTTTATCTTTCCTGTTTTCTTCTCTCATGCATGGCACAAGGTTGTTACGCAGCCTTTGTTGATAACATCCGTATTTGATGTTTGTGGGGGGTCATCTGCTCGCTTGACTGATGCGTTGGCAGGAGTTGCAATCGGGTTCCATTCCGCCTCACGCGCAGCAGAGCAGCCGCCAAAACCCAGGGTTTGTCGATATTTCGCAACCAAAGGTAATTATTAAAAATTCCCTATCAATATTTTCATTCGTTACGAATACCATCCGATGCAGCCCAGGCCATGCAGATAGACGTGTGTGCAGCATGCTTTGTCAATCTTGTGATATGGGTGGCTCGCCCTGTACGAATGCACGATCGATATCCTCTTCTTGAACTGATATGCGATGGTGGCTTTTGTCATGGGAAGGCCGTGCGACTCCATGGCCAACCCAAAGTTACACCACGTGATTCTTGGGATGCACAAAGAGCCCCGAGGACGAGTAGTCATACGTTTTCAAATGCTGATTGAGTTGTAGGGAGTTGTCGAGCTGGAAGCAGCTGTTCGTTTCTGCACATTGATGATACCCATCATACCCTACCTCCCGAAGGTCCAGGCCCTTCGCCGGGCTTCTCGGAGGCCTCACGTAGTGCTGATACGGATGGGTTAATTCAAGATCGTCGACAGGCCGTGACTCAGCCTATTGCTTCACGTATTGTCCCAAAGCCAGTCCCACAAGCACAGAGCCAGGATCCAAGGACCTTTCAAGTCGGACAGATTCGAAGGCGCTTTTCTCCCAAGGAATCTAGGCAGCAAGATGGAGGTACGCTATTGAAGTTTGCCCTCACTCCATCGGATCCAGATTTCCCGTTTGAGATGTCAGCATTAGAGTGCAGTCTCTCTATACCAGCAGCATTTCCAAAGTCTGTTCCCTCAATAAGAGTTGGAAACAAGGATATTCCGAGAGGCTTTGCACTGAACATCGAGTCCGGATTTGACGGCCTCGTCAAGGAGAAGACTGATGCCACTCTGTTGGAATTGATAAAAGCTCTTGACAGAAACTTGGAGATTTTCCTGTCAGCTCCCAAGGCGGAGACGGTGAGATTGGTGCCCAATAAGGACACTAGACATCTGCAAAATGTAACCGCGCGCTTCGTTGAGCCAGCCACACTATCAAGCAAGGCTGAGAGCATTCAGCCAATGCAGTTATCAGTCAGCAAACCAATTGAAGTTGCAGCAAAGCCAACTGTTATTTTCACCGCCCAACAGAAAGCAGAAGCATCAAAAAGGCGAGAGAATGAAGTCAGGCAACTTGAAGCGAGGATGGGGAGGCTCCCCCTTTATCGGAAGTCAGGTGATGGCATCGCTTATACCCTCCCAATTGAACCTCGCAAACGTGCACAGCTTCCAACAGCACTACAGGCTGTAAATGCCGTAAAGTTGTTTGTCCCTCTACTTTATCCACTGCAGACATGTAGGGTTCAACTTGAAGGCGTTGAATCGCCCGAGTCGAAAGCTGTCGAGAAGGGATTTGAGGTAGCTGCAACCGAAAAGCAAGCGACGAACTTGATGGGCCATATCAATTTCCTTGCTCAAAACATGCATCTACTTGCCAAGACCGTCTTGGAGCCAAAACAAATCATAGTTCAAGCACCAATTCCAGTAGTCGAGGATGCCATTAGTTCGGCGGATAAAGGAAAAGGGGTAGAAGGACAGCAGGACGCCGAAAGAAGCCACATTCAGTACATCGCTCGACCACCTGAATGGACAATTCTCAACAGAGAAGACCTCTCCTGCTCTGAGTCGGATGGGCTTGGTTTCTCCTACGATACGGGTGATGATACAGACGAAGAAGGTGGCGCGGAAATCAAAGTAGAGGATGACCAAGCACAACCTCGAGAACCACCAACAAACCAGGAGCGTGGAACGGCCATCTCCTTTCCTTTTATTGAACTTTATGGCATTGAATTGCTTGAAGTTGTAGTACTGAACATCACAGTAAAGTGCGAGCGTTGTAGGGACGTCACAGAAGTCAAGGGCCTCAAGAATGGCATCGCAAAAGCCGAGAGCTGCAGGAAGTGTGCAAGTCCTCTCAGCGCTTGCTTTCGTAGAGATCTAGTTCATGCCCATGCTGTTCGAGCAGGATTTTTAGATCTCGAAGGTTGCACTGTTGGTGACATGTTACCCAGGTCAGTATTGGCAACCCTCTCCTATCCCTTTTTCTTCTTGTCACTGACAACATTTCAGTACCTTCCTTCCGACCTGCTCGCAATGTTCCACAAATTACCCACTACCCGGTTTAGTCTCTGTTCAGGGCGAAAGCACCAGCAATGTATGCCGAGAATGCCATCAAAAATTCACCTTCAAAATCCCCAGCACAAAATTCCTCCTCATATCCCAAAATACTCACCTTCCTTCCACCGCCAACCCACGTCGCAAGAAAGAAGTTCTCGGTCTTACCCCTGGAACCGAACTCCCTAAGCGAGGACGCTGCCGCCATTATACCAAGTCCTACCGCTGGTTCCGATTTAGCTGCTGTCAAAAGGTTTACGCCTGTGATAAGTGCCATGATGAGGAAGAGGATCATCCTAATGAGTGGGCGAATCGTATGATTTGTGGTTGGTGTAGTCGAGAGGGGAATTATAGGCCTGAAGATTGTGCTGTTTGTCACGGGGTATTGGTTGGGAAGAGAAGTGGGGGATTCTGGGAGGGGGGAAAGGGCACGAGGGATAAGGTTAAGATGAGTAAGAAGGATCCTAGGAAGTACAAGAGGATTGGGACGTCAAAGCAAGCGAAATAGGGGTTCGGAGCTCCTAGAAAGGTTGGCTCAGCGATGTTGATTTCATGTCGGCTTTCTCATGTAGAGTAGCAACCGAGACTCGCTTAAGCCATAATCTCCACGCGACTGATACTCTGCGCACTGCAGCCAAAATTACTTCAATAATTGTTCAATTATTCCATTAATCACGCATTATCTACGTCATTCAATACTTAATTGTCTAACTGTACGCCTCTCAATTTTATCAAAGCATTCCCTTGCATCTCATCCGCTTCCCCGCCAGCCCCTTACCTTTTTCCCCTCCATTCTTATCAGATCTTTTCCCTACATTCCTGAACCCGACCCCGCCTACATCACTGCACCTAACCTCCGAGACAACCAAAAGTTACACACAATCAATACAATACAATGCAATACATCCAACACCATTAACTCGTATCTTTCCACCCTCGCTCCACCACAAAATTCATCTACAACGGCGCACGACCTCATGACCAGCCGGGAGTTTATTCGGGACCGAATTGAGTACGGCTCCAAGTGTATAGAAGCCAGTATAGAGACGCCACGATATCTCACTCAAGGATCGGTCCGAGCCAACCTAGACCAGCCCTTCTAAGTAGTCTCTCATCCAAGACAACCCAATCGATCAGATAAGTCTCTTATCTCGCGGGGATTCCTCCGTTGTTCCCTAAAATCAGGTGCTTTCCCATTACTCGTGATGGGAAAGAAGGTTGAGCGAGACTTGCATGCATAACTCCCAGACAAAACTCTCAAAAAGGAAGAGGGTAAGATATGCAAGACGCTTTGAGATATGCAAGACCTGCCTCCTTACCTCTGTGTAACGCGTGGTGTGTTACGTGCCGAGCCAATGAGAAAAATTCATTTTAATTGAGGGGAAGTTAAGGAGGGGTTCAGCCCTATGTCTCAAGCTCATGTTGAGAGATGAAGCTAGATCTGTTCGAGATCTTCAAAGTCAATCCATCGGCCCTTGACTAGTAATTTACTGACTTCATCCCGAGACTTCGGGAAGGGTGAACGGGTATCGGTTCAGTCATGGTTTGGTTCTAATCCCGTAACCAGGACGTGGCGATCCCGAACCGAAACACTCCCTCTTTCAACTCGTCCAGATGACCTCTCCGGCCGTGCTTTTAATCTTAAAGACAGGACAGAGGGGGAGAAAGGAGGTTGGCTGGTACAAAGAAGATGTGAGGTTGTCACATGCATTTTCCGGTCGCGAAATGGAAGTGGAAAAATCGAGAAAATAATAAATTGGTGAGGAAAAACCTAAAGGAGTAACTGAAAAAAAGGGAAGGGAAGTAGATGTGGGAATGGGAATGATTCTCGAAAGCCACGCTCATGTAGTTTAACACATGATGCATTGCTCATATGAAAACGGAAACCCCCCTTGGGGACTCCGTATTGGAATCTAGTCCCTTCAACATAGTGTTTCCATCACGAGAGCCAAATATTCTAGGTTTTCTCTCCCTCCTCCTCTACCAGTGCTCTCTCTGAGACTCTCTGCAACACGTCGCGACCGTGGTGAAGATCTAGAGTTCACATCCAGAGAGGAAAATCTCGGAACACCAACATCCCATACACCCCTTTGTCCTCTTTGTAAGATTGTATTGCCACGCTGGTGATCTCGGAAACACTCGCACCCTTTGTCCTTTGTCTTCTTCTCTCGCACGTGGGAAAGATAGATGACTTAGTAGGTGAGATCTGGAGGGTTGTATTTGTGGTCTTGGAGATCTGGGGAAAAGGGGAGGGGATTCGCTTGTGAAAGGGAAATCGCAAGAAATAAAATCAATCCGAAAAGAGTAGTAAAAAACAACGAATGCAATCTTTTTTAACAAACAGACAGGAGTGTAGGAGGGAACACTTTTGATGTTCAAATGCAACAAAGGATCTCGTTATATCGCATCGCATCCATCGCACTTTAAATCCCCAATCCATCAAATGAAACCAAAATAAACTCGAATCCAAGTGGACAAATGAAATCCAACCGCAATCCAATTCAAATCAAATCCCAAAAACGACCACAAGCACACATACGGCGTTTTCAAACTAATGCGCACATCAATGTACTGGTCCACCACGTGCTACAACCCTTACTAGTACAGCAACCACATGCGCCAAGTACCAGTGCTCGTCTATTTGCTGTCTACACACCGCCGCATACATTCGAACATCAGAAGCAAAACATACGAAAGCCCGAGTAAGTACCTCACCGTTGCTTGTATCTTCGAGATGCAGGAAGGTGGACTAGCTAGGTAAAGCCACAACGCTACTTGATAGCGCCGTGTTTTCCATGTGAAAACGGTCGAAAAGCAAATACCGGTAGAAAATCAAAGAACAATACCAGAACTAATTGTATGTTTCTATTTCGAGAATTCCACACATTGATGATGTATTGAAAGGTAAGCATCACGTTCGTCCACTCCCCTTTTCGCCCCCAAAAGACTCTTTTTGCACTACTCCACATATACGCCGTTCGCTGACATTCCTATATGAGGGAATGACAGCGCTGTATGGAGCTATATGATAGCCACCTATACACCCTCAATTCTAACCTCGCCGTCTATCAAACGAAAGTGGTAGTGACAACTTCCCACACCCATCCACACCCGTCCACACCGACTGATAATACCCCCCTCGTTCATCCTTCCCTCATCCTATCAACACATTACCAAACTCGTTGCAACCACACCATCAGCGGCCACGGGCCGCATGAGCTTGCCTACATACTGCTCGGAGATGCTCGCGATGGGATCCGTCCGTATGGTCGCGCCTACCCCGCGTGACGCTACGCTTACCCTTCGATATGAAGTGAGAAGTGATGATATCAAATGAGAAGTGATAAGGATGAGAGAAGTAAGCTTTATATAGAGCTATCGCCGTGCTGTGTGAGGTGATGATAATCTGTAGTGTTGGATCCCGAGCGGATGGTTGGGGGAGGTTCCCCGGTGGATGGGTGAGTGGGTGGTGGTGTTGTGTACGAAGTAGAGCGGGGCAATCCTGAGAGGAGGGGAGGAGGGGATAAGGAATGGTTCAGAAAGGAGTTGGGGGATAGATTCTAGGCTGATAGAAGGGTCTAGATTCAAGGATTCGAGAAGCCATGAATAAATATTCAAGAATAATAAAATGAACCAAATGTTTCCCTTTTTGATATGTTCAAGATGATATGATTTGATCTGATTAAACAGGGACACACGGTACGTACCCTCGCTGACGATAACCACCATCGGAGAAGTTAGGACGTCGCCGCCAGTCAGCCTCGCCGCCGGCCGGCAGAGGCAAGCAGGTTCGTAATGCGGGACGCACCGTCGCCGTCGTCGCGCCCCTCCAACCATCTCAAATGGAACTGTTGGAGGGAAAACATGCCCTTTTGCTCACAACCAGTAATTCCCAACGACATTCCGTCTCACCAAATCTCTTACCACACAAACCTAGAGGCGTGAAAAGAAAAGAGACGAACGATACCCGCCCCCACGATGTTCATACCCGAGGATGGGAATGCGCTTGCAACTGCTGTAAACCAGTATCAGTTCGTAGAGAGACCACGCGCTGTTTCACGCATCGTCGGGAAGAGGGGCAAGATGGGGATGGAGACAAGGGATGGGTTTGGGATTCCCACGTGTGGGAAAACGTGGGGGACGATCACGTACAATAGATACTGTATCGATATCGAGAAGGATTCGGAAGACGTAACATCGTTAATTAGACCTATCCCACGAGATTGGAGTCTGTATGCAAGAAGAGAATTGGCCCGAGATGATTTGGCCTGCACGGGCACGCCGAATCTAGGATTTGGCCGTCGGTTGTTTTTCGTAGATACGTCCGTAGAAGTGTTGATTATTGGGATGAAGAAAACGTTATTGTCGTTGTGCCTCACAGGGCAATCAATCAGTTATCGTGACTCGAAAACTCTGGACTGCTGTGCCAGCGTGAGTAGTGCTACGTCCGTCGCGCCTCTATGGTGGCTTGATATTGAGTGCTTGAGGCTTCTGATATGGCTTTTCAACAGTGAAGAATGGTGATACTATCGATAGCTGGCCGTACCGTACCGTTGAGCGAGGCGCCTGGGGAAATCAAATCCAGGGATGGAGGATGAGAAACGTGGGATTCTCATGCTTCTCAAAGTATCGGTAGAGAAAACGCACATGGTTTTTGCTTTTTCCTGAAATGATCCAACCCGGATCTAGGTCTTGCTTGAACCGTGCGTGCGAGAGGCACAACTGGTTCTTGGGTAAAAATTGAAGCACGGAATTTCTTTATTTTATTTTTAATCCCATCGTTGAATGCAAATATCCCAAAGAAGGAATCAAGGCGATGGATTTAAATAACGTTTGTTAGTAGGATCGTCGTCGGAGGTACAGTACATGCAGTATGTAACATGTAACCTTCCAGATGTAGACCCTGAATTTGATAACCCACGGGAGAAAGCTTGGACAGTCCCACGCACGAGGTTTTGCTGCACTGGAAATCGTGACCAGAATCCCGTCTCATGGAAAAGGCGGAGAGGAGATAAGAGCTGGAGCTGAGTCTCTGGTGCATTGGTGGTACGCGGAGTAGCAACGTGATCAGGACGATCTTATTTGGGGGTCCGCGGGAATCAGTCCTTGCTGGTGGGAAATGGGTGGGAAACACGAGGGAATTCGCCATCCTGTGCCAGTAGCGATATCAAGTCCAGCTGCCTAGGATTTGTACCATAATCAACAGGACATCGGCTCCATAGCTTGACGCTGCACGTGTAGCCTATTGCTACACTGGAGTCGATGGCGATGGCGATGGCGGCGGGTAGCAGTCGTCAGATGCTGGTCAAGAAAGTACTGGTCGAGAAGGCTGATGTATTTTGGTGCGAGTTTGGTGTGCGAGCGACAACTCCAGTGGTGGTTGGTCACGCTGCGGCGCCGAAAAGAGGGGAAAATGACGGTCCTTTCGACCCGAGCTGCTCCCTATCAAAATGTTTTCCGCCAGGTGACCTCGAGTCGCTTCACATGTTGCCTAGAGTATCACATCCTCCTAGCCACGACAATTCTCCTTCTTTTCTTCTCCTTCAGGCGACGCCAACGGAGATCTGTGCTCGTGTAAATACCGACCAACCGCTTGATACTTTTGCCAAATCTCGTGACGATTTAGCATTGATTTCTCTGCATGTCACATGTACGGATTATCAGAGCGGAGAAACTCGATCCGTAGGATGCAAGGCAACGCAAGAAGATCCAGCCCAGCCTTCCCCTCCTGCCCCTCAAACGCCACTTCATCCCGAACGAGCAACCCGAGGGTCAGCGTGGCGGCCGATAACGTGATTGGCAGCGGTGTACTCGTCCCCTCCCATGAGCGAATCGAGGTGCCATCATCGGCCCTCCTTCGGCAGACATCCTCTTCCTGGCTGTCTTCCTGGACGAAGCCTCGTGGATGACAAGGATAACCAGTTGGCGGCCCAATTCGCCCGCCCAACTGGTTGGGCAGATGCTGCATGGAATTTCTAGCGTGGCACTTCATCAGCGTACAAGGGTCGGCACCAAAGGAAGCGTTGGCCCGGGTAGGTGGCTTTGATAAGGGGGATGCAAGCGAGCTAAGCGAGCACAGGGGGACGTGCTGGGTGAATGCCCGAAATGGAATGGCCGTCGACGTTTTCGGAACCCCAACTTGGTACCTGCATGTGGCATCTCGCGTGCATCAACACCAAGAGCAACAAGAGGGTGTGATGAACGAACCTGAACTTCCTTATTAGCCGGTCATCGTACAGCTCAGGTTTAAGGGTTCGCATGGCAAGTCGCATATTACACACGAGGTCTGCTCAACTGCCCATGCCGGCTGAAAAAGGATTGCATCGCAGCAGTCGCACCCTCTCGATCGCCTTGTCTGCGAACAAAAACACCATGCGATGCCTGCCGTACAACACGAAAAGAATCCGGCACTTGTTCCCCTTTTTCAAATCCAACAGCTCTCGCGCCTCGCCGCGGATAGCAGGATGAGCTTCCGGTCAACGATTAGGTCTAACGCATGGCGATCCTGGCTTCTGGATTGCTTCCGCCAGACCCGCCCTGGGCCCTAGCGAAGCTCTTTACTCGTGGCGTTATGCTTTTGCACATAAAGTGCAACGTCTGAAGCCCTGTGCCGCGGGCGTTGGTTGGGTCTCCGAATCTGAATATTTCTGAACGTGGCAAGGAGAATTGATAAGGCAAAGAAGAGATTCGATATAGAAATCGAAATTTCGGGTTACGTTCCGTTGGGACTCATCTACCGGTTTGACCAGGGGAAAACGAGGTTTGGTCGTCATTTTTGCTTAAAGGGGGAAAACATGGACACCTTCTCGAACATCGGTGCATATGTCTAGGGCCGCAAGGACCGCCAGAGTCCTCGAGCGTGGGCCGGCATGCGTGGGTTGAAAAGCTCAAAGCAGAAATGGAATATTTATTTCAATTTTAATTATTTTGGAATATTTTCTGCCAGATGCGGGGGTTCTGGAATCGTCGTCCCAACTTGAACCCTTGACTCTAGATGTGGAACAACGTTGGGGTTTCTAGTTCGCAAACCCTAATCTTCTCTATGTCACCTAGGCGACCCCGAATTAGGGCGAAGACGTTGCAAATCCAGGGCAAATCTCGCCGAGCAATTCCGTCGCAACATAAGGGGTTCTCCAGGTTTACGCAGCGGCTTTATGCAACAACACCATTGGCCGTGTCCCCAAAAACAAACCTCCGCCCGGGACAGCTCCCCGAAGCCCTAACAACCTTCCAACCTTCCGCCGCCGTTTCGCGACGAATTCTCCAAGTTTCACAATCTGCGCTTGCGATCTGACTCGCACCCACTTTGAGCGACGAAACATCCAAATCCGAAATTTAGAAAAGCTGCTAAAGTTGGCCGCCGATGTACACGTGGAAACACAGGGGCGATCTAAAGGCATAGACTCTAAAGATCGAAACATCGTCAAGCAAGGCACGGCACGCTCCCGAAAGCGAAAAGTTCCTGGTCAACATCTCCATCACAGCACAGGCTCGTCCGCCCTTCTCATCGCTATTTTCAGGGCTCTGGTATCGGGTGAATTGAAACAATGGAGTTTTAATTACTTAGACTAGCCTTACCGCAAGACCATTATTATTTTTATTTTATTTCATTTCATGTCAGGGCATCAAATTGATCGACCAGACCGAGCTACTCTATCTCGGGGAGCACGTTCCGTCGTCGGGAGTTGGGCACCAATCAACAATCTATACGCGATCTTACAAAAATCTTCACTCGAGGGTTTTGACGTGATGGAAAAGTCTCACTGTCGAGGTCAACCTTTAACCAACTTAACAATACGGACGTAGCGAGTAGCGAGGTTACTATCAACCTAACCAACCAACCAACCAACCAAGCTCAGCTTACTTCTACATCACGTCACGTCAACAAAATGCTACGCGCCATCGACGCGGATTGGCCTTCTGCAGCGTTCTACCAGAATCGATCACGCATCGAGTACCGAACTCCACACCAGTCCCCTGCCTCATCTCAAAAAACCGCGCCCAATCCACCGGAAGCTTCCCCGGGCTCACGTAAACACCATCCAACCGCTACCAAATTCGTACCCCTGTTGCCAAAACGGTCCAGCCCTCTTCTCGTGATGCGATGTTTATTCCTGAATCTTGAGGCTCTTTCGCACTCAAACCTGGATAGACTACCACAGAGAAGTAACCATCGTATCTTCCCTCAACACAGAATATACAGAACTTCCACAAACCCACACCTCTTCCATTTACTACAGCCTAAACCCCACCCCAATTCCACAGTACCAAACCTCCCACCACCAAGCTCCCAAACCTTCATTCTGCCCTGCCCTCGTATCCTACCCCATCCTCATATTACCCCGCCACTCGGATCCCACATGCATTCATTTAACCGCCGTCTCAACCTTGCTCCTACTCACCAAGAACAGAAAAAAATCGCGTTGAAATAATGATTTAAATGGAATTATCTCATTGGTGCGCCAATCGTGTATATGGGGGCTTTTATGAGGTGAGTGGGAATTCGCCGGGAGGTGGGGGTGGAGGGACGAAATCCAAGTCTTCGAGTATACCTTTCCATCTCGTGATCCTCCAGTCCAATTCCGCTTAATCCTCAGAAAAGAGCACGGCAAAGGAGTAAATGCCGTCGCTGAGCGAAAGACAACCAAATGATACCAAACCTCGTGGTCGAAGCAATCGCACAAAAACATCTAAATAAATCTCGTGATCCCTCTCAACCTCCAGAACACGAGACTTCCAGAAAACCCAATAGGTACCTACTATCTATAAGCCGTTACAGAGCGAGGAGACTGGAAAACCAACAATACCGAAGGAATCGGCTCTTGAAATTCCGACCTCGTGGCTCCTCGAATTTCGCGACTTCGATATCCCGAGAATTGGAAGCCCAGGAGGTCTATGAAAGGAATCCCTCTTCCAAGACGGTATCCCGAGACCTCCTCCTCCCTAACCCGGTAATCCTCAATTGCCAAACTCGAATAAACCAAACCCCCATCAATTAAATCCAAAGAAAATAAATCCCATCCTCTATCTGCATTAATTCCCCATCTCCAAAACAGCATATTCCAACGGTCCTTCCCCATCCCTCCACCCCTCCGTCCCTCCAAATCAACTGAACCCCCAAACGGCGTCCAAAAGCAGCCCTACGATACGGCAACGCGTCTTCCTTCCCCTGCTCCTTCCCCGAGTAGCGACCCCTTCCTATTTCATTCGTGTACATATCATGCGCATAAAGAGGGCCATCACATGATAGCCCTCACGTCCAGACCTGTCCACCGCAGCGCTTAATCTGTCTCGTCGGGGCCAAGACGGGGATTAATATGCAGCCCTGATAAATCCCCCGCATATGGGGAAGACGTATTCCTTCCCCACCATAAACATCGTGGAAATTCAAAGCACAAGATAAAAATAAAAATAAAAATAAAAATCGCAGCATAAAGTATACATCTGAGACGTCCAAAAGTCGCTACAGTAGCAGATCCTCATCTTCGGCATGAGTGCATCAGATGAACATGCAACAGACTCTATTCCCATCATATGAAGCACGATATAACTTGGCAAACAAGAGTACCGGTAACTTACCTTTCCAATCTCTTCATATCGGTGGGGCTCTCTCTCATATATAAACAAGCTTCAACAGGTCTCGCAGTTTCCACCCTCGTGATGAATCTCACTCATTTATTAACCTTTCCATATGATCACAACGCTCGACATAACTTTTATCGACATCATCATCCCCATAGAACGATGCACCGAAAGAGCGAAGAAGAGTGGGGGATATATCTTGCTCATCTTTAAAGTTCGAATCCAAGCCAGTTTGTAAAAGCTTTATAACATCATATACAAATCCCGCGTTAGCGGGGTAGATAAAATGTGGGAGCCTTCTGCCTTCTTGAGCCGAGGTCATTTTGTACCCGCACCGACGGGACGGGTTCTCTTTTTAAGATTGAATTGAAATGCGGAGATGGGAGAATCCGGGGGATAACCTTTATGTCTGTACGGTAGTTTATTCGAGAAAGGTTGATACGCCAAGAGATGGAAGGGTCTGAGTTTGGCAGTTGAAGCAAAGTGGTCGTCCGGGGCTAACATCGGTACCAGCGGGGAAGAACCGGAGCCAAGGTGTAGAATATATATTCCTCCGAAGGTCGTCAAGTCCTAAACTTTGCTTATCTAAACTCCCCTCTTTCACTTCGACCCCGATGCAAAATAATAGTCGAGGAAATAAATAATAAAAGCCTGCCAAATAAATTAATCAAATCAAAAGCTCGATTGCGCGGCGGCGGTTACAGCTCGTACAGAAGCGCGAAGGAGGGGTCCTTTCGCTCGCGTGGCGAAGTAAGGCTGAGTTATGTGTGGTCAGTTCGAGGGGGTCAGAGAGGTCCCTCGTGATGGAATCTGTAACCCGGAGACGCTGAGGTGTGTTGATGCGCGATGCGTATGCGCACGAGATAGGACCGATTGGATATCGGACCTCCTTCAAGGATGGAAGGATCAACGTAAATCTTTTGTAAAAGCCTTGATGGTGTACAGTAATGTATTGCGCGGCTGTGTTTGGTGCTGGTACAGTATAAATAGAGGGATGAAGGAAATAAGGGCTTGGTAGAGGCCTAGAGAGCAATGGGGATATCGGGGAAGAGGGATGGAATGAGCTGAGGGGCTTGAAATAGATGCAGGATACTTGGAAAAGCAAATATACGAAATTTGAAGGAGTGGCGTTATGTCGCAATGTACCAATGCGATTCACAGCTCTCGTTTTGCGAATCGTATTTACCAAGATTGTGTGTTGTATCTGCACTAATTGATTTGCGTAGAGAAGTGCCACGACAAAGTTGGTTGCTGTTTAATTAGTGTTGGTACCAATTTTGCCTCCTTCAGACCTGATGTCGGGATATGTTGGCCTCGACTCTTTGCGCGGGGTCCCCGCCCAAGAAAGCAAGCGTATACGCCATATCGATAAGCGCTACCCTTAACGCTCAGCTCCCCCCCATCAACCAAAAACACGACCTCCAATTGCTCCAAGTAGAATAGATTAACTTCTCACTCGGAAGAAAGGAATTATGGTTGGTGCGCCTGTGAATCCTCCCTTTTGCTGTGCCGATTATTGCGCAATAAGGAAACCTCTCGTCAGGCTGCACTCAAGCTGAGCATGTACCATGCAAAACAAGCAGGTTGCAGAGGATCGTAATGTAGATACGCCTGTATGGATTGAATACCGAGATCCCCCACGCTGGGAAATTGTAAAGTGGCGATGATTGGTGATACGAACTGACGAGAGATATCGTGAGGTTCGGTCCGCCTGGAAAAAGGCTTGCGTAATATTCGACCGTCTTACTCGTCTATTCTTCCCTTCCTCTTATCAGAGGTAAAGCGCAATCTGGATATCCCTCTGTTACTAGCCGGCAGCCGTAGTTGCTCGTGTCTCCGACGAAGGAGGGAAAGACACTCGAGTTAACAAGATTGGGTAAAGCGATTGTCTTCGAAAATGAAGTAGCTTCTCTCAATTGAGCAATAAACCCGCAAACAGGGAACCATCCGGAGTCTTTTGAGCGATATACTTTTCCACATCCATTTGA
Source organism: Hymenotorrendiella dingleyae (assembly GCA_003988905.1). NCBI lineage: Eukaryota > Fungi > Ascomycota > Leotiomycetes > Helotiales > Helotiaceae > Hymenotorrendiella > Hymenotorrendiella dingleyae. The sequence goes on from QYAP01000417.1 coordinate 26,224, forward strand.
AACTTGCTTTCATGTCCCAGGACTTCAAAGGCTATAGGGTTCTGATCAGCGTTGGGATTTTACATTTTAGGCGAGGTGTAAGAAGACGCTCGCACGCTCGGCGATGCAAAAGAGGGTTGGTGATGATGGTCACGGGTCAGATGACGATGGAGATGCGTTGTCATACCATGAGATCAAATACGATCAGCACAGCACAGCAACCCCCAAAACCAAGCTTGCTTCCCGTAGCTCTTAGGCAGACAAACAAGTAGACTACCTAAAGAACGTCCCCGTTGAGAATTGGTGTGAGGCGACCCTGTGATGGTGTTGATCCCAAAACATTGGGGTCCAAGAGGGACGCAAGCGAGGCTCACAGTGAGACTCCGGGGACAACGCAGAGGAAAAGATGTCTCGGAAAGCCAAAGATGGTGTGAGATGAGGCGAACCCTCAACGTTGGTATAGCGAAAAGTGTGCCTGATGATGTGAGAAAAGGCCGTTCCCACCGTTCGCTTTGTTCTTCAGCCCTGAATAGATTGATGAAGATGGTGTGGTGCCTTCAGGGGAAGCGAGACAGTTCCATTCTGAGCTGGCAACTCGTAGTCATCAGCCCAGCACTCCTGAACTCGAGACGTTGTAGATCCTGCCTCTTCGTGCCATGCGACGACGACGATATGATGCTATTGATTACCGAGGAGAGTGAGCGGAGTGTTGAACCTGCGTTGGATGAGGTTGTGTTCAGTACGACCCCTCCTTCTCGTCCCCCACTACCTTCACCCCCTGGTACGTACAGTCTAAGATCAGATCAGATCAGATCCAGCTTACCGCCTCTTTTTGATGACGGTATGTTTCATGAGTTGTCTATCCGAATCCTCTTCGTGCCATGAACATCGGCCTTTTTCGACATCATTCTGCTTGATCCTTAGGATTCTGAAAATCCCAACCTCAAAATAGGTATGCGCATGACACTTGTATATTTCATTTTCGTAAACTCCCCACTTCAGAATAAAATAAAAAGAACGAATGCCTCAACTAAGCAGCCAATGGAAAAATTCAGAATAAATTCAGCTCTGGAGTAACAACTTGGAGGGTCATCATCGCACAATCGTAATTGAAATGATGACATTGAAAAGCAGCTTCCATTCGCACGTTGCTCATGTGGTTATCTTTCCTTTTTGTGAGTGTACTTGATACTCTTGCGTCCTGTCAGCGTTTCGGCAGCGGCACGGGCCCTACCTTCCTTCTTCCTATAGGAGGAGGAGGAGCAGCCTGGGGTTTCTTTTGCGAAGTACCAAACTGGCTCGTTGGGTTTGCTTTTAGCTCGCCTGTCAAAGTCATGCGCCCCGCACTCTGATCCGACGAAGGAAGAAAAACGTGGGGTGTGGGGAAAGGGTCTCGACCGAGGCTCCGAGCTTCTTCGATCCTGTCTTGCAAAAATCCCCAATGCATATATGCAGGGAGTAATTCGATCTTGCATTCCTATGCACGATGTAGATGTAGACTATCGTGGAGCTTAGGAATGTAGAATCTCACATCGTTTGCTTGCTTGTAGTCCTACATAATCTAATTCTCCGGAAATTGATCAGATGAGTGACCGCCTCTTCCTCTGTTCGTAAAAAAAGAACGATCACCGTCCACCGGGAACGGGGAGCTTGGATTCCTGAGTTCCGGCGCCCGGGGTCTGCTGTCAGATTTTGTGATAGAAGATAGCGATACCTTAGAAATGACCGAATTGGGAGATTTTCTTGTGTATGGGCCGCTGGGATTGAAAACTTCGTAAGAAATTGGTCGAAATGTTGTTTGTTGTTGGTAGAATCAGGAGACATGATAGTGCTTCCTACCAGAGGACTAAGCAATTTTAGATGATACCCCATGCGCGCACGATAGATGTAGCCTGGACAGTACTTGCTTCTTGCTCGTTGTATAAGGTTCACAAGATGACCTCGGTTGTGCCGCATTGCAACAGGAACACGTTCTGGAGGACGACCACGAGGACGAAAAGGGGGTGTGGGATAGCCGAAAATGGCAAGCGGAAAGCCATGCTCCACACCCTCACACCTCGGTCGTTAGGGGGTGGTGTGGGGGTGAGACCAGGACGTTTCCCTATCCCAAGCATTTGGAAATAGAGGGTTTTCGCAACTCGATTATCATGAAAAAAGACCCTTTTCCTGTACAGCAAGGGTCTTTTTAGGGGGGCATGGACAGCCAGAGAAACCCACAAATTGCATAAATCTCAGGAATGGAGAGCTCTCACTGGCCTCTGCCCTGGCTCTTCGGATCCTAGCAAATTCTGGCTGTTCATGACCCAGATCAGGGGGGAATGGCTGCTCTTGCCCTACAGTTTTCTGAACCGTCGTTACAGAGGGTTAAAAAGCCTAAAAGTGGAAAAGAAGTGGGTGGCGCTGAGGCCATTCGTAAGGGCGAGCCCAATTTAAAGCCCATTTAAATCATGTACCCACACCCTTTTATCCTTACTGTACCGTTTTTTGGCCAGGGGGTCTTTTTTCATGATAATCGAGTTGCGAAAACCCTCTAATGGGGTGGGATGGAAAGAAGCGAGCGAAAGTCTTCCAGAAGCAGATACATTTCAGGCAAAAAGACAAATCCGCCTGCTTGCTGCAAACCTCGGATATTGGCCAACAGATTTGGACCATCTGACGTATTGTGCGACGCTGCATCGCTGCAGCTTACCCAGCAGCGAACCGCTCGGGATGAGGTGCCAGGTAATCCGGGGAAGGCAATCCGGTGAGAAAGTGCCAGGCCCTACGATTGAGGCTTGATCAAACGGGCAAGTATCATCTTGCAACATCTGACATGATGTTGCGGTGATAACTGCAAATAATACGCCACGGCCATTATACAAGGGGTAATCTTACAACGTGTAAACGGCCATACAAAAGAGTTTCTCTTTACCGAGTCTCGTGCGGTGCTAGGTGAACCTTGTAAAAGCAGTATTAGAGGCTCTACCGGTAACTCGTGGAAAAAGACTTTTGCGGCCGTACTCGTAAGTAGGCTGGGAGATCGTACACCCCCACGTTTCGAGGTCGATATTCGCCGCCAAAACGGGAACTGCTCGGGCAATTGGAATAAATTGGACTTGCCTGGCTGGGCTGCCATGATAACGATGCAGAAAACGGCTGAACAACGCTTTTGAATGAGGACGTGTGAAGACCATGTTTTTTGCTGGCCTGTGGGAAGCTCATTATTTGTAGTGTTCTTTCTCCTTCAGCCGAGGTTTGGGAGTGAGTCGAAAGTAATGTTCTTGGGACTCAATTGGCATAGCAAGATGCCGACCGTCGACTTCTTGTTTCCGTATCAACCAGCGGGTTTTGAGAATTGGCATGAGCCCATGAAATGGATGTTCCTCTTCCAAACGCGCGATTAATTCCGGCACTGAATTCCATGTCTCCGGGTTGCAATCCGGCTCCTCGGGATATCCGTTGCCTCATATCATTTGCCGGGGGGCGCGTGTGAGACCTCAACCTTGACATCTGATGGGAGAGAAAACTCTGTCTGTAGACAAGTAGGACGCGTAAAAGCTAGTCAATTAGTCAGCCTACGTTGTAGTAGCTCCGTACGGAGTATTTGCGGTGAACACGTGAAGCGAACTTGGTAATGAAGAGAGAGATATCGAGGCGGGGGTTTGACGGCAAGAAGCCCAACGGCGTCCGCCACGACGAACGCATCTCTATTGTTCGCAATATGCCCGTTTGGCCGGAATCATTGTTCATCGACTTTGACCGAATGAGGAAGTAATTGAGGGCATACGCATTCTCCGCCGGCCGGGTCTCAACGTTGCCTCTGGAGTGGAGCTAAAGAGACGGTCAAGTAAACTTAGCTGGGACTGGGACTGTGCAACGGGCGGCGGTGACATCCCCTCTCCTCTTCCGTCGACATTTGGCCGAGTTGCTCCATTGAGCTGGGGGAGTGCCCGATTAGGCATAGAACGAGGTCCGGCTGCGCCCAAGGCGAGACGTAGGCATACCCCATTTGGGGCAATGCTTGAGATGCGAGTTGAGCTGCAGATGGACCAGACGATTGGGGAGCCAGAAGGCTGAGAGTCGGCCTTCTGCCAGGTCTCAGCAGGCTGTTGGCGCTGGCACTGCGCTGGCAGCCCCGAGAGCATATCAGCAGGTCCTGCGCGCGCTCCTCGGTGCCTCACAGGCTTTCTGCCACTAGAACTTGCACCTTCTGTATGTACCGAGGTATCCATATCCATGGAATACAGCGCAGAACTGATTATTTGAACTGATTTCTCCAGACTCTGCGATCAAGGCGAAGCTCCCAGCGACGAGGCAGTGGTGAGTGGAGGAGGAGTTCGTCCATATTGCGGCCGTCCATAGAAAGCCCAATCGGGACGAGTAGCTTGCAAGTGGCTTGCGAAGAACAGGACCATGGTGTCTGGCTCCTCCGCATTGATACCGCTACGATGTTCTCGCGGTGTGCAATAGTCTATCCACCTTGGACTGCCGGATGGACCAAGCATTGCTTGAGCGCCTCATTATTAAGATGGATGGGTTGTCGTAGCTGTCTTCCTGGCCCAAGAAACTTCCCCGGAATGGAGAACAAGTGACGAGAACAAGAATAAGGCTGTGTTTGCCAGGCACCTGATGATACAAAAATGATGTCGTTACGTCCCAGTTCGGAGCCGTATGCGCCGACCTGTACTCCGGCACTGCACTCTATTCTGCAGCGCAAGAGCGATGATACATGGCAAGACAAGAAGAATGGCGGTGTTGGAGGTTTTGCAATTGTGGCATTGGGCGCATCACCGCGTCGAATTGGGACGCGCATGTGTGCATCACAGACGCAGGTTGACCGTGGTGCCCAGGTGGAGGAGAGAAGATTCAGAGAGAGAATCAGAAACATTGATTGGGTCGCCAGCGCCTGAATCGTACCGTACCTCGATACTCTCACAGCTGCTGGGCCTGAGTCAAACGCGGCGTTGGATCTGACTGATGAAAACGGCCGAACACTTTGCCGTGAGCCCCCGAGCCAGCGCGCGCGCAAGCAGGAAAAGCGAAAAGCCACCGTGAAAAGCGTGAAAAGCGTGAAAGACGTCCACGTGAAAAGCCTGAATATCCATCAAGCTGCTGAAGAGGCTGACTTGCCCCCCGAGTCTGCCCGCTGAAGCCCGGATTTCAACTCCAACGGGCGCGCGCTAGAAAACGAGGACAAACGAGAAACGAGAAAACAAGGCCAACGGTGCTCCGAAATGAGTCCCGATCGCGGCTCCGACAGCGATGCCCATTGCAATGCAATCGCATCACTTGCCGCTCGGCCGCAGTCATAGCATGGCAGTGAAGCAAAGCGCATCGTGGGCGTGGGCGTGGGCTCACGGCCATAGACCAGCGAAGTGAGAAAGTGTGATAGTGATGGCGAGGTGAGAGTGAGGCCTGGGACGGCGCCTGAGAGTGGCGGGGAAGGGGAACCACGATGCCGGCACTCCCAGTCTTCAGCCAGTGAGCGAGTACTCCGTACCGTAGAGTCAGTACCAGCAACCTAACCAGTATTTGCTTGTATCGGTACGGTATCCGTGTTAGAGATGTATCGCCGTACCAATGTACTATCGTGACTATTCATTCTACCCTCATTCTACCTGTCCAGTGAACGCGCGCAGAGAGTGTGATCTCGGTGAGTGTTGTGGAGTTGCGCTGGTCTTGCTCGTGAGTACGGTGGGATCTCTTCACTGGTCGCTACTCGAGTACTGCCCTCTACGGGCCTGTTGGTCGATGCGGCGTCTGTGAGTGTCTAGACTTTAGAGGGCCGACGAGGCCTCTGGTGGACTCCCGAGGTCACTACAGTACTCCGTACTGATCACGCTGCTCACGCTCACCAACTACCCAAGCTCCACCGCCAGGCGCAGAGACTTTGAGTGACAGGGAAGGCGCAGAGAGATTCAGTGCCATCAGTGCCAGACACTGGGGTAGTGGAAGGTGGGGCGACTGAATCACCGCTCTCAACCCCTCAACCCCTGCTCAGGGTCATGATCCACCGCCAGCCTTTCATTACCCAAAGGGGCCATTCAGATTCCTGCCTCATCCGGCCTAGTCATCCCCCGGGCCGGCAGACGCTAGACCCCAGCGCGAAAAAGGTACTAAAATGGAATCCCAGAAGAGAACAAACAAGGGCGCCCACCACTTCTGACCCCCCCTGCGCGCAGGCCCAGAGGACTATTTGGTTCCCACACTTCCACTTCCTCATACATCTACGCCATCTGCAGACTCTCTCCCCCAAAACCACCCTCTCTCCCTCTCCACGATCCATTCTGCTCCAGACTTCGAAGTCTGCAATCCTAATCCCTAATCGACTTTCGCATCCATTGCCATCGTCGACGAGAACTCCATCATCTCCACCCGCAAAACATCCTTCCGCATTCATCCCACCGCACCGCACACCGCACACCGCAAGAACTCACCATCGACCAACTCCACGATTGTCGATTTGTAGGAAACCTCGATTCCTTCGATACCAGCATCCGCCCTTCGAATCGAACAACGAGTCCATTCACTTCGAACGACCGTACCTCGCTCGTTCTTCCAACCGACGACTCTCCTCAACTCGCGATTCACCCGCGAGCACACCGCAGCAGTCGTGTCTCCGCAATTATAGCAGCTCGTGCAATCGAGCCATTCGAAAACACCATGCCCGCACGATTGTGTGCACCGGTCTTGACCGTAGACGTAGGATTAATTCACAAAGTCGATACCCGCAATGTAGAGAATCTCTTCAGCATGTGGACAGGTGAGCGCACACATTTGGGACAGTCCTCCCATGTGGAGACTAATTCTTTATATAGTATTCTCGAGATGTTCCGCCTCATTAGAAGAAGGACGACGATTAGAAAACCTGAGCTGGCGGTTATGGAATAGAGAGGTTTTCTGCTGCGATCCAGTATCAGAGGCCAACGCCACAACACCCGCTATATCCACCGCGGCAAGAAGTTCAGAGGGGCAATACTCGACAGAAGCACCAAGTCTATCAGCTAGCCTCGATTCGCTTTCTGATGACGACGAAGCCTTGGAATTCGATACCGACAGCAGCTCTAACACTCATGGCGAGGGAGCAGTTGACATTCTTCGACCTGAACCAGTACGAACAGACTCCAACAGCAGTCGGGTAAGCCGAGGTCGGGAGAGACATATTACTCCAGACGACCTCGAAAAGATGGTATTCACCATCAAGGAGAAAAAGGACCTGGAACCGCTTTCTCCAAGCAGTCATTCTTACTTGGCTCCTCTGGCCGAGCGATGTTCAACAACCCCCCCGCAACACAAGCTCGCCGACCTCTCATCCATGGTAGCTCCTACCGTAATTGAACCCAAGTCCCTAACTTCCGATTGCGCATCTGATCGCTCTTCCCACTCTACATCCACCGGTGCCAGTGCTGTATCTGAACGCAGTACAACCAGCATCGTTCGGGGATTCTCTCCATCGCATATTAGTTCTTCCTTCAGATCCGTTCCTCTCGTTACGGGTCCCTCTATCGCCGAGGCTGACTTGACCGCCATCACTCCATCCAAGGGGCCACAACCAAAGAAACAAGCCATGTTTGCGTTAGGAGCATCATCGGGTGAAGATTCAATGAGCGAGCAAACCAACTCGATCAAGACCAGCTTGCAACCGATCCGACCAAAGAAGAAGAACGCCATGTTTCATTTCGGAGGCTCATCGAATGAGGACGAGAGCTCCCTTCCCCACAGCATGACCGGCGAATCGGCCAAGAATCTTCAGCGTACAGCGGCCGTCAAGAAGCAAACTTCCTTCAGGGAAGAACTTGCCTCCCGCACGATTGCTGAGGAGTCGGCTTTATCTGACGATGTTTTCGAGTCTGACGAAGAAGATGAAATTGACGAGAGCGCCATTGATGATGATGACGATTCATCGGACTGGGAGGATTCCATAGAGGACAGTGGCAACCCAAGCATTGATGAGAAGACATTTTTCCAACGCGTAGACTCACGGCCTAACCTGGTATCCCGCCGCTCGCTCATCACAACAATGCTTCATCAAAATGACAGAGCCGCGGCTCTCGCAGAAGCTGCTGCTACCACATCGAGATCTTCACCTGCACTACAACGGTCACGAACAACCTCGCCAAATGGTCCATCCCTTGCAGCATCACCTGACTCTGATGACGCCGGACCCCTCATGATGAAGAAGAAGATGACCAACCTGAAGCCCATCGCCGAGATCCCTCGATCTTCTGCACAGCCAGTCATCCCAATTCCTTCGAAAGGAGCAGCTCCATATCAGCTCGCAATTTCGCCTCGGACGATGCGCCTCAAGATGATTAACGATGAACTTACTCTTAGTCTTCGTAAACATATGGTTAATGAGCACAGACAAAAGTCTCAGACTGCCAATGCTGTCAACGCGGTACTGCAACGTCGCCACACAACACAGGATATGGCCAACTTGAGGCAATATCCAGAAAGACCTCACATGGATAGCCAGGAAGAAGGTCTTAACAATAGCTGGAACCAATACTTTGGCCAAGGCTTGGGCGAATATCACTCAAAAGGATGGTAAATCTACCATCCATCACCTCATATCAGTCGCATAATTGTAATTCGAGATGGGTCATACGGTTGCGCATTGAGGTTGAACACAACACATACTATATACAAATTCCGGCACACAGTACATTTACAGCCCAACAACGGCTTCGCAGCCATCAGCATCATCGTCTTGGTATTCTTGGCACAGAACCAGGCGTGCGGTTACTTGGAACGGGAACATTAGGGGCATGTATAATGTCTTTAGTTTGCAGCCTTTTTTAGCATTTGCTTTTCAGCGTTTCTTTTTTTGTGTGAATATCATAGCATGCGCGGAACGGCCTATACATTGGCGGCGTTATAGCCTTGGTCTCGGTCCTTTCTTCTTCTCGGAGATGGGGATTCAGAGGCGGGGCTCGGAAAGGAAAAAGATGACATTTTTTTCTCGAGGTTACTTTGCTTTATGATACCTGGCTGGCATTGTTTTAGCCGGTCATGAATATTGGCGTTTCGGATGATACCATGGATTGGAATTTGGGGAAATCTTTTTCTCTCGTCATAAGAGTTGGGTAGGAATGTGCCTTTTAGGGCTGCCTGCTTTGGCCCATGTTGGTCTGTACTCTTGTTGTACACCAGGGAGTGTGGGGTGCTACGATAGCCCGAGGGAGTGACGAGCTGCAAAGATGCTCGAGCGCGCGATGCGGTTTGGGAAGTTTTGCTCCGGCGCTGCCTTTGTGTGTATGCGAGCGAGCCAGTGGACGATGGGGAAAAGTGCAAGGAAGAAAAAGGAAAAGAAAAGAAAAGGGGAAGAAACGCATTTGGCTGTGGCTTTCCAAAAAGGCATAGCTAAATATTTTCAAAAAATCCAAAAATGATTCAAAAAGATTTTTTTTTTCTTTTCCGTTTGTGTGTAGCCTACTCGTGATCGTGAACAACTTGAACTGTAAAGTATATTTTTCTTTTGGTCTTGTGACTTGGGGAGGTAGGTGACCTCATCTCGTCATTTGAATTTTTTGGGGTTGAGAATGTTCTAGCCCTGCCTGGTACCGGAGACATGTCCGTTGTTAAGTACATGGCGTTTTTTTTGAACGACATTCGGTTTGGCTTTCCTATCCTATGAAGGTGGTAGGTAGGTGGTGGTTTTTTTGGAGGGTGATGACGGGATGTTTGTGATACTGTGATGTAGGGTGGGCCTGATGTATGGATGGATTTTGAGGTTGTACTGTATTTGGGGTGGTGATGATCTTGAGGGGGGAAAAGGGGACTTTGGAGTTGTACGATGAGTGGATGGGGTGGATGGGGTGGATGGGGTGGGGGGTTGTGTAATTGTGAGGGGAGTGTGGGGCTTTCCTGGGTCTTGGTTTTGGGGTGTAGTAAATGGGTTTTGGTGTTTTTGTGTGTGAGGGGTGAGTGAGGAGAGATGAGATGGGGAAGTGGAGATGGAGATCTGGGGTAGGTGTGGGGATCTGGAGTTTGCGATGGGGTCTCGACGAGGTCTTTCTATTATCGGCCGTTCTATTATTCACTGGGTGGTAGGTGGATTTGGGTTGGATGTTGGGTTGGAGAGGGGGGTGGGAGAAGAGTTGCCTTTTTTTTTCGGGGATGGATTGTATTTTGGGTTTTGGCTGGGCTTCTCTCTTGTTTCTGCTTTACTTGAAAGAAAATGTAAATTCATCGTTGTATCTATTTTGCATCTCCTTCTCCTTCTCCCCCTCCCCCTACCATCTCTCCTCAACCCTCCTCATCCTCCAACAACCAACCTTCAACAACCTCCCTCCAACAACCGTCCCATCTAGACCACCTCCTCTTCTCCACTCCGAGGGAAATGGGGAACGGCACGGGGACAAAGCTTGTCCTACGGCGTTGTACATCCTACGGCTCGTACTGTATAATACGGGAATCCGGGGGATGGGGAAGTGGTAGCCGGGTTCTTACTGAGGTGTGATATGTGATATGTTTGTACGAGTTCGCTCACTACTTCTACTCACTACTCGCTCGCTAACGCTCGCGAGCTGGATGGATGAGAATACCTACCGTCGCATGCGGGTAGGTAGTGGCTATTACTACACTGTGCGGAGGGATGGGTGTACACCTGGGTGGGTGGTGCATGGGCTGTGATGGGTTGGGTTACGAAAGGGAGGGGATGTGTCGTAGTGAGTGAGTGAGTGAGTGGTATTTAGACGGGGGTGGGGGTAGCACGGGGAAACGGAAGGGGGGGGGGGGGGGGGGGGGGATATTGGTGGATGGATTTTTATAATCTTTGTTTTGTTTTGGGGCAGGATCGATTTCCACGAGCGATGCGGTTGGGTTTACATGTGGAGGGAAAAAGAATGCAAGTACTCTAGATCAAGTCATGAGCACGAGAACAGGTGCGAGTAAGCAAATGCATTTGCTTTATATACGAAATGCATGTGTTGCCTATGTGCGACCCGGAAATCGGGTCAAGTTACTTCTTTCTTTACCGTATGCTACACTCGTTACCGCACTCCTCGCAACCTTTTTCTATTGCAAAGGAAAGGTCTTTTGCTCGCGTGAGCAGACGAAGAAGGAGTGTGTACCTTTTGTATGCGGTGCGAGGAGACCGAACCCTGGTAGGTGGGAGTTGGTGCTTCCACACTCTGCGTATAGATTCCCAGGATGTCTCAAATTTGCGAGGCGATGGAAGAGTAAGAGAGGTTTCGTCATGTGATTTCCAACGATGCGTGACGCGTGCGATTCGTCGATTGGGTGCGTGATGGAAAGCGAAGGGGGAGAAGGTGGTGTGAGTGAGTTGTCGGTTAGGATAAGGGGTAACGAGTAGGATATTTACCGAGAGGAGGGAGGGGGTCAGCGAGAGAGGATATGTCTTACTTTTGATGTGTTGTTCGCGAAATCCCCCTTTCTGAATAAGGTGCTTTGCGAGGCTTTGTCTGAAGCTTGGGCAGGACCACGAAAGGGTCGCCGGCTGACAGTTGTTCGATTTTTCGTCGAGGTCCGCTTCACCGAGTATCAACTGGGACACTTCCAATTGATGCGGTACCACGAAACTTGATCCACAAAGTATTAAATGTATTTTATTCTTTTCATGGATGTGGAATTCTTCGTATTTTGAGTTGAGCGGTGCAGATAATGTCCATTTTAGGGGTTAACCGCCGACGGACAACTTCACAAGAGTAAGCGATCTAACGATTAGCCTCCTATCAACACAGCTAAACAAAAGCATCGGTAAGCTTTTTTCCTCGAATTCGATGGACTAGAAATGTCAGCCTCCTTTCCCTTTTTACGACCTGGAGTGGGAAAAGAGGATTCCCATAGGTCACCCTCCCACCCTCGCTAAGAAATGGCCCAGAGGGGGTAGCCCCTAACGCCCCCGCGTAAGCAAGAGCCACACCTTATGGAGTAAAAGAGGGAAAGGACGCCTCGACGTTGCAAATCTCGGGAGTCGTTGCCTACTTCACTTCTTTAGAGGAATGATGGATGAGGAATATTATATCTGACTTGCATCGGCCGACCCGCGGACCCGTGCCGGTGTACGTGACGAAGGGTGATTGCTGCGCGCCGGACCGTTATGGAGAAGCTTTCGTTTAGTATCTCAGCTGCGAGGCATCATCTTGTGATGAGCTAGCATTGATGATGTCTGTGAGTGACAAGACCCTCCCTCAACCCTTATTTTACATAATTCGCTTGGGTTGGATTAGGGTTACAATAGGAAGGATGAGATGAGAAACACGATCCGGTGTGCTCCAAGTGCTGAAGAAATTTTTCTAGTTACATAAGGGGTCTCAAAGGGATGGTAAGATCAGACGCGGGGGTGTTGATGTTGGTATGATGGATTCTCGTGAATGTAGGAGAGGGGCGAAGATGTTTGGATGGGTTAGATATTCGAGATTTGGAATCCGAACGCTCGCATGCTTCTTTTTGGGGGTAAGATGGACGGCTTAGATGGCTGAGATGAGGACGGGCGGAGGTCTGGGGAAGGATGGGGATGAGGGGTGCGATTCGCGAGCCGTTTCTGCTCATCGGGGTAAACGTGGCCAGCTACTGGGAATGCGATCCTGAAGTACGATTCTGCAATCGCTACCGCGGAAGCTGTGCTATGTATAATGTACTGTACCTGCCTACATGCTCAAGCTGAAGATAGATCAGATCCATAGTACCCGCCTCATCGCTGCGTTCGCTTTTGGTGCTGCAGGATCTTCCTCAAGCGATGCTGCTGCTGATGCGCACGAACCCAAGAGGGAGCTGAGCTCAGATTTCGTCAAAGAAATGCGTCTTATTTTGTCCGCTGCACGACATTGATAGGGGGGTGCTTCTCGCGCCGCTCGCGTGGGATAGACCGCAGTGCCATGAAAATTCCGGTATGACGCTTCAAGTTACGCTGGTACAGTACAATTACATTGCTGACAGAATTCTGGTACAATCTGACGTTGGATTTGATCATCTCGTCGTAGAGTAGCAAATCCTTTTGGTTCATGTGTATCAAATAATTCGTTCCCCTGAGTTGGCTGGCTTCAGTGCCTCGATCTGCATGCGCGCCGGCAAAATCAGGAGAAATAGATTCGCCGATCAACGGTCTTAAGCGAGCGAGATTTGCATAAGTCTAGTATTGCACAATAATCATTTTCTGCATAAGGGCGGTGAGAAATTCCCTTTGTTGCTGATTGGGATTGGGTCGCGAACTCCATTCACGCGCCTATTGATATCATATGCATGTTGTTGAAGAACATCCCCACCACATTACCAATCCTTCCTCGTGGTTTCATTATCCCTCCCTTCTTCCCGAAAAAATGATCTTCGCATCTAGCAATTTATTTAATTTATTCAATTATTTAATTTTCAGGTTCCGAGCGCTCGGTCGGGTCGGTATCAGATGTTCTTTGTCCAGACTCCAAGCAAAAGTTTTCCGCTCCCTACTATCACGATCTCCGACGGCCCCGGGCATACCTCATCATCCACCCCCACTACCGCCTCCCACCTCCTCTTTTTCTTCCTTGCCAACACGTCGAGGAGAACATCTAGACTCTCGCATCTCCACACAAGGCTATACTAACTTCAGTAGAGGAATTCACGTGTCGTAGCAAGGCTGTGACACATCTCACCGGCAGACTCTGTACCCTCAACGATCTGTCCAAACGGCCCTTTTTATCCTCTTCCAGTTTTCAAGTCATTCCACTTTCTGGGTCTTCTTCAAAAGGCTCAACCAACAGTGCCGAAGTGGTCAGCAGTTTCAGCTCTTTTCCTCCACCCGCGAGCAGAAATAGGTTCCTGTGCGGCCCGCAACCTTCAGAGACAAGAACGACTACGATTATATGGCACCTGCTGAGGATCTTGCGCATCTCCGGCACGCTAGGAGGGGAGTCTTCGTAAGGCTGGATGGTCGCACACCGAAATGACTGGCTGGTCTGCTCGTGTGGGCTGCATCTTTTATATTATGTTGCATCTTCTTAATTTGGATATCCAACACCTTCGTCATGGACAGATGGGGGTGTGATGCGGACTGTTGGGGGTACCAAGTACCTAAGATAGGTTTCTTGCCCTGTCCAGATGGTAGCAGTACATCGTTGGCGGACTTTAGCCTGATGTTGTTGTGGAGACAATGAGGAAGGCTGAGGAGGGCCGCCTGACCCTAAAATCCCACCCAGCGTTACCGTCGTACCAGTGTACCTGAAAACCACTTTCATTGATCTGAAAATAATCTAATGGCCCTCTTCAACAAGAGGTTGAAGGCCAGAAATCAAAAATTGGGAGCTCTTTCAGGAAGGCGACGATACGTCAAGTGACGCGAAATTCTGCAATTGTATTCATTGAAGACTATTTCGCAAGTACCTTGTGATATTTAACTATATCTGGAGTAAGAGGTTAGAACGAGTTCACATGTAGCGGCCAGGCATATGAAGACCTCTAGCTGCTCGCTAAAATATCACGAAACCTTTCACATGGAAAATACAGTGCTCCAAAATACACTGAGAGAACTCGGTGGGGGGTCACGAGAAAAGACCAATTAAAATATACGTGCTTCTGACCGCCTCTAAATCATCTATTCATGTCCCCTGTTGATCTTCACCGCAACTCAAAACTCACTGAATTTGCATGAATTTCACTAGTAAAGAAAACGGCCCTACTACTGTCCCTACAGAATATCCACACCGATGTCCAGACTGTCTACTATTATTTAATTGTTCTATTATTATTTGTGTTTCTGGGAATCTGGATTTCCACCAAGGTGGAGCTCCCAGACTTTCCCACAGCGTTTACCCCTCCCTCACCTCTCCATTCTTCAACCTCTCTCCGTTCTTGAAAGCAATTGTGGAGGCTCCACAATGACTCAGTCCTCGGTCTGCAGTACATCGTTTCGAATTCCACAATTCTTGAACCCCTTTTCGTACATACGTATCCTATCATATGCGCTGCATTTCAACCCAACAACGGCGGCAATATCCATCTTCTCAATTCATTGCTGCCTGAAACGGTTTTCCCCTCGCGGTACGGCAGCCGTTCCGCTGTTGGGATGGCAACTAGTCTAGGTGTACGGAGTCTAGATGGTAGCGGAGACACGTTGGGGACTTTTTTGTTGATGCTGGCGCCGTGTCAAAATCGAAGACGATGGCTTTTCTGGAAGGGTTGAGAGAGAAGCGCCGAATATGGTAGCGGCTTTGAAGGTGGGACTTGCAGAAGGCTTGTCTCAATCTTTGAGTTTTTGAGTTTGAATCGTTCGTGGTGATGTCATGAAGGTCCCTTCTTCATTCCTATCTGGGTAGAACGCGAGTGTGGGGTTCGTTGCCCGTGTGATTTCTGGAATATTTTTTTAATTATTTTGACTTTTGATGAATTAACGGTGGGCCACGGTGGGAGGAAGGCATCCGAAGTTATTGCGGTATCTGCGGGGAAGACCCAGCGAAGTGGTTTTAAGAACGAACTTCTGCCTTCACGCGACTCGATATTTGCAGAGCGCACGTTGAATTTGCAAGATTTTCCCTCACTTGTGACGTCGGCGCAAGAATCCTTTGCCTGGTGGTGATCGCGTTTTGACAAATGCCACGCCTTTCATTTGCGTCGGGACAAGACCAGAGAAAAGTCTCTTGTCTCCGAGGAACCTCCATAAAAGTCTTCTGTGTGGGGTTTTACCGGTACGATTTCCGACAGAATGAAGGTTTGAAGATGTCCTGTTTTGGACGATCAAGTGACGCATGCGTTGTGAGAAAGCTTGGATTGACTTTTGGATCAACGGCCTGCATTGCTCCGCAAACTCCTCTCGGGGATTAAGAGGGCGGGAATGCTGCAGCCGCAGATGAGACGAAAGTTTATATCGTAGTCATAAGCTGGTCTGTAGGGACGAATGTGGGCTGATTTGGCTGCTCAAGTCCCAGTTTGACGACTAAATAACTTTGGCATGAGTGATTCAGGAGATTTGAATTTAATTCGAATTGAATCATTTATTATTTTATTTTTTCTGTCATTTTTATTATTTATAAATCCACCTTATCAGGAACCCCCAAAGAAAACCTTGGCAAAGAGCTTTTCTTGCAGTATTGCGTTTCGTTTTGAAGAGGCAAGAGCTTTACTCTTGGTACACGGTACACCCCGTATTGGTATGTCGTCTGATCTTCGTTCAAAGCCACACATGATCTCTTATAAACCTTTGAGATATTGCGGGGTAGGTGGAATGCGATTTTATCAAAAGCGAAACTCTATATTCTTCTTAGAGACGGATAGCTAGGCTACTAAGATCTCTCATTTTGGGTGCTGGGAGTAAAGGAATAGGTTACATAGTAACTAACTGTTTACAAAGTATCCAAAGTTAGAGACAGATTTGCCTTCATAGCGATTGAAGTGCCGGATGTCACCCTCAGTTTGAAGGGGCTAGCTCCTTCAAGCAGTGAAGCTCTTGACATAATGTATAGGAGTTGGGTTTTGATGCCAGTTTCAACTTCTCACTGCAGTCGACTATTGTCATCTTCGCTGGTAAGAGTTGGGGCCATAGCTCGTCGCACACTTTAAGCGAGATCCGCGACCCCACCATAATTTCCTACCCTCAACTTTAAAAATCAATAACAAAT
>QYAP01000418.1:0-37675 GCA_003988905.1 Hymenotorrendiella dingleyae
AATTCCTCCTTATATATAGGACCCCTGTTCCCTACCTAGAAGAAACAGGACAATACAACTTCTTCTCTATCAGACCTCACGTGACTCTTAGCTTGACATATAGCCTACCGAACCCGACGTTGACCCGACTTCCTGAGCCAGGAAACCCGCATCGTTACATTTATATAATAGATAAACAATCTTTCTTTTTCTTTTTTATAATCCTTTCTCGGTATATATAATAAGTAAATTATTCCCCTTTTCTTCTTCTTAGAATCCTTTTATTAACCTTCTTATTAATTCTCTTATTTATATTATACTTTTAAGAAAATTAATAAAAATATATTAATAAGGTTATTATTTTAAGAATAATAAAGGTAAGAGTTAAAAATTAAAAAAAAAGGTATTAAAAGCTAAATCTAAAACGATTTATTATATCGATTTTTATTATATATTATTAATTTTATTTAAAATAATACTTATAACTATTAATAAAATATAATATTTTATATATTAACTCGTTATATAAATATTATTTATATTTAAATAAATCGATTAATAAAAGTTATACCTTTTAATACCCCGAATATAATAGGCTACGATCATAGAATATAAGATTCTTAAATAAAATAAAACGGTATTAATAGACTTATATATTATATTTATCTTATATTTTATTAATATATAAATAAGGCTAATTAAAGATAAATATAATAAAGTTATAAGCTAAAAAGAAAGTATAATTCAAGTATTAATAATAACGGAAAAGCTATAAACCCTTCTGTCACAGGCTAGGAGGGTGAGTAGCTTTACCACTAGACCAACAGTGAACTGCCCAAAAAGGGACTATTATTGGATGGAAGTCCAATATGCTACTCGGGTCACAGATCTGGACCTGTAACACCTTCCCTAAAAGTATTTATTATTATTATATTTTATTATAATTTTTAAAGAATAATCTTAGCTTAAATAACCTTTAATAAAATATTATTAAATGCTTATATAAATAGAGATTATAAAATGACTTATCAGAGATCTAGACTAACCTACTATTAATGATTATAATAAATTACTTTATTAATAAATCGTTTGAAAAAGGGTTTATCTCTTACTTTGCATTAGTGCCTCGATAATTAAGGTTTTGGATGTGCACGATTAAGACCAACCAAACGATACTATCGTCTTGAAAATAGAGCCAAATCCATCTTACCTTATTGATCTATTGGCTAAAAGAGTATACGTCCAAAACCTTAATCTTCGAAGCACTAATGCAAAGTAAGAGATAATATAAATACGCAATAGGACAGTCATAGAACAACTTGAATGCTATTGAATCAACGCATATCCAAGCTTGTGATGGATCTCTCCCAGCTTGAGAAGTTGCGGCGCATGTTCCTAGGTCTCAGCTTTATATAAGATGCTCCTGGACAGGATTAATATGCTTTTACAAACCTTTGATGGATTTTTAGATGCAAACTATTATTGTGCGCTCAAATGATATAAGCCCATGATACGTATTTGTAAGTGGGATCCATTGATGGATACCGGTATCATTTTAACAATTTCAATTGCAAGTAAAGAGACACCAGTCTTTGTAAGCTTAAGTGGCCCAACGCAATGCCCAAATCCCAAACCGCCTCAAAGGCTCATCATAGGCAACTCGACTAGCCTCGAAATGGCGTCTTGCAGATAAAAGGTAGGCGGGAATCGGGGCAAGTGTATCGGTACTGAAGTATGCAATGAAACAGGAGTGCGGTGCTGGTAAACGAACATTGGGGGAGAAAAAAGTCTATTAATAAAGTCAGTCACATGTTTTCGCGTTTCCCCACCTGCGCAGTCTCCAGGGCTGCACTCACAAACGACAAAGAACAACCCCTCAACACCAACAGCCGCAGCTCCAGTCATCACGGCGCCCAATACGAAGGGGATCTCGCGATATACCGAAGCGAGCTGATCATCTTGGCCTGCTTGCCCTGTCGCCAAATATCGAACAGCTCCCCCTTGAAGTGTTTGGTCTCGAGATGGAACAATTCATGAAGGGAGACTTCTCGCAGTTCGCGGGGTCCGGACTGCCACTATCATCCTCCTTCCCCACCAAGGAAAAGGCACAATCGGAAGCCCACACTCGGTCCGCGGCCTTGCTTTCGAGCTGGAAGACGTTGAGTCAGATCCTGGAAAGACATGAAGAGGTGCTACGAAAGCGATGGATGAAGAAAACCAAGACGAACCGTACCGCCATCATCACCAAGGCATGGCCAAATATGCCTGCAATGCATAGGCCCGACTACGAGGCGTTGCGCAAGGAAGGATCGCAGCTCAGAGCTCAGGGGACAAGATTTCGGGATTCATACATGTGGCCATACGTTAACATCGAAGACATCGCGCGGGGAAGAACACTGCTCCTGTTTCTCAATAGCCGGGGGAGAAATGCGCCCAGAATGTTTGCGCACGCCGACTTCGAGGCTATGGGACTGGGAATGGCTAGTGGGGCGACAATGCCGGCCTTTCTCAACGAGCACACAATGTACTTGGAGGGTGACGATGTCGAGACATATGGGCGCGTAGTTTCGTGGGATGAAGACGAGGATGCCTTTGAACTTATGACATCGCGGCTGGCACACGTTCCTGGAGAGGGGATTTTCATTCTGGAAATCCAACAGAGAATTCTACAATTTCTTGTTGATTGTTGCTTGGCCATCCTGCACGACTTCACACTTACGAGCATTCTGGAGGCACCTGTTCGACCCAATCCACCCTCCTTGGCCGATAGCTCAGAATATCCAAACCTTGCCGCCATTGCCACCGAAGCGCCGTATCGGGTACCCGCCGAAGTAGATTTTCGACGACTCCAAGTAGTTGTGGCAGCCAAGCTTTCGAGCGCCGAGGACCACATTCACAGTTTACGAGAAGACCCGGGCTACTTTGCAGACGTTCTGAGCGACTGGAGCGAACATCGGCAAGAGAAAATCAGAGATATCTACGGCAAAGCTCATGCAGAATTGGGAAAACCTGCGTTCTGGGACCAAGTTATCGGGGACGTGGTCAACGAAGCTTATGGGACCTTGATCACTTGGGATTTGATCAATAGACAACTGGACCAGCTCGCAGTCCTTCAAGCAAAATACGCGAGTGTCATTTCGGCCAAGGAGAAATTGCCTGCGGAATATTTGAAAGTCCTACTAACATTAGAGTACACCCTAAATGCGGCGAAGAATGGCCCAATCATGGCACTGAAAACAGGAATATTTTCCTCGCCTCCATTACGCTCCGAATATGTTCGCGAGCCAGACATATTTGGGAGCACCAGACCCCGAATCAGCAGTAGGTCGAGAAAAACGCCATATCTGATGTGGCTTTTTCAATCTCTTTGGAACGAGCACCAACTTCACCTCCTCGGCCTTCCTGGATTAGTCGATGAAATAGAAAAGGTAATCCAGAATGATCGCAACGAAAAATACAGCCTTTCATCCTGGGTGGCAGAAGTTTTTGCTGAATTGGGTTTGATTGCTCAATTAAGACACGAATTAGACATCTACCAGCCATGGGCTGCGGGTTTCGAAAACGAAATGGTGGATTATGAGGACGAAATCAAAGCAGAGCTTAAGCAGCCGCTTGATCCTCTCGTACAGATCCAGCGAATCCTTCAAAACATCCCACTTGCAACGCTTGGAGCCCCAGTTGATGGACGATTCCATTATCCGTCAGACAAGCGCCGGAATAAAGATAACACTGAGAAAATGCGTAATGCAGAATCGGATTTGGATACATTCTGGCAATATGTTGACGAGCAATTTACTATATCGACGAAAAAGTCTCTGGGGCAGATGGTTGAGCATCTTTTCAAAGACTCACGCCAGCTGGAAAGAACGTCACCTTGGGCTGAGCCCGTCAAACCAGAACCAGTCACTAAATCTCAAAAGGACCTGGACTCTCGCCTGGGATTTCAATCTGCCGATGATCAATCCAAGTTTGTTCCCTCGCAGCCAAGAGTCAAACCCAAGATAAAGGGCTCAGCAAATGCAAGTGAAACGGCTACTGAGGACCCATCGCAGGCAAGTGGAGCTGAGCAAGGTACGGAAGATATCCAACCAAGATTCACGCTCAAGAATCGTGCTTTCAACGTTTTCAAAATACTGTTCTTCACTCCATCCCAAACAGACCTTCCCGGAGGCGTCAAATGGGACGACTTCCTGTTTGCGATGTGTGCTACTGGTTTTGCCCCTGAGAAGCTCTACGGATCTGTTTGGCAATTCACACCTACAAGTTTAGATGTGGAACGAAGCATTCAATTTCATGAGCCGCATCCAGGTGGTAAGATTCCATTTCGAACTGCTCGTCGTATTGGTAGGCGATTGAATCGGACATATGGATGGACGGGTGGTTTGTTTATTCTTGAGTAAGAATAACGGAAAGAAGAATTTTGTGGATCATTAAGAATACCTATCGGATAGGTGATGTTTTCTTGGACATTTGTTGCTTGCTCATCCATATCCTGCTCCTTGGTAGTCACGTAAAGTTGCCAAAGGAAGGCTTTCCAGTCCCATTTGGGCAAAAAAGTATGTAGGTTGAGGTGAGGAGTTTTGCCATCAAAACGCAAATTTTTGGCGCAAAATTTGGGGACTTATTGTGCTAGATATGAACTTACATCAAAGCCTTTTGCATTGTTTCACTTATGTGCTTTAATGTTGATATGTGCTTTTCTCAGGGCTTGCAGTGCGAGCTTCTCCACTTTCAGAAGCGGCAAGGAGCGTTACAGTACTAGAATTGTAAAAGTTATTTATGATGTATTGAGATCAAGAAAGTGATGTGTAGGTTGCTTGAATTGAGTGCTCGAAAGCAGGAGGGTGAGCCTCCTTATATAGCTATGGAGAGGTCTGTGCATATGTTTTCAACATGATGTATGGCAAGAAAGCAGGAATTAAGTATCCAGAGCCATATGAGGGTAGTGATTAAATACCCGTCTAGCCTTCAAAGGAACTACGAGTCAAAGTACTGTACCTAAGAAGATTTAACAGTACCGAAGATTTAATCATTAAAGCGTAAAAGATCTCTCAATAACTCCAACGCGGTGGCTGAAAGAGTTATGCAAAATTGGAAGTTCTGAGGAATAGAGTTTATGCGAGCGCTTGCTTGAAATGCAAATTTTATGGTACGTAGAGTACATGAATCATGATGGAGTAACTTGGGATGAGAGATATTTTCTCACAGGCGAGATAAGAATAAAATCCAAATTTGCGTCGTTTCGCAGCCCCTTGTAGTTAATAACACTAGCTCAACGTAGGCCTAATTACTGCTGGAGTGAAGCTATTCCCAAGGGATATGAGGGAGTGGTGATTTTGACCGGTCAATAAGTACCCTTCTTTATTGACTGAGCATTTTGACTCTGTTTAACGAAAATGAGCCAAATATCTTCCCGTCACTTGAACCCATGAAAAGAAGGTTCTATTTAGGTGGAAGACCGGGGCTGTGGTAACTGCTTAAATTAGTCTATCAGCGTTTTATACTCTCCGCTAAAAGCATTCCTGTTCTTGGACTAGGGCATTGGTAAGTTGTTAACGATAAGTGGCCGCGAAACGATGCAATTATAATATATCTGGTTGGCAATTATGGAGATCCACCTACCTGCCTTTTTTTTTTTCGGACTCTACCACACCTTGACTCGCGTCCCGAAACGAAAAACTGCTGAAGATCGTGAATTTCATCAACCCTCTATGTCTCGTATCCGCATATCAATACAAGCCCCCCGACTCCAACCACCCCCAAACCCATCATATCTTACATAAACTCCCCAAAACCTCCTTCGTCCTTGCATTAAACTCCTTCACCAACCCCGCAATGGCGCGAAACTCCTCAATCCCAGCATCCCCCATACACTCATAAAGCCAACTCTCACTCGTCGTCACGACCGCGCCCTCCCTCCGCAATCTCTCCAACGCAATCACCACCTCCTCTTTATTACAACTGCTCACCCCATCGGCCAATATATACACCTTATGGCCTGCCTTCAACAAATCGAGCGTTGTCTGTGTTACACAAATGTGTGATTCGATACCCACGATTGCGATTGCAGAGGGAGAGGTAGAGGTAAAATGCTGCGATATGGAGGGGATCCACATGGAGAAGGCTTTCTTCTCGGCGTGTTCGACGGCGGAGGAGAGGAGGGGGAGGAGTTCGGTGCATGTTGGGCCTAGCTTTTCGCGGTTTTGGGTCGTGGCGAAGATGGGGATTTGGAGGATTTCGGCGGCGCGGAGCATTTTTTGGGTCGTGATTATACTGTGGTGAAGGTTAGTTGTGTTGTTGGGGAGGAGGGAGGAGGAGCGGAGGATGAGGGAGACGCACACTTTTTCATATTCGTGGATTGCTGGGCGGAATTTCTCTTGGATATCGCATACGCTGCGTAGTCATCCTATTAGTATCTATCGTAGGAATCATCTCTCGCGCAACAACAGAGGAAGGGCAAACGAACAAAAGCGCGGGGCGCGCTGTACTCTAGTTAGCATGATCCTCTTCACAGAACTTGGAATGGGTACCTAAACGCCGAGTCGGTGCTGTAGCCATAGTAGCTGTGCGTATCCTTGAGGGAGAAATTTGTCTTGAGAGTGAAGAGAGTCGTGTTGTTGCGTGGTTGAGGTTTGGTGACATGGCTTGCGATAGATGAGGTGTTGTTCAAGGTGGGGTTGCGACTCACCGTGGGGTAAAAAGTCCGAGTCGAGCATGTGGGAATTTGCCGTCACTAGGAACATAACTTCGATTCTGATCAATTTGGAATTGGTTGCCAGCTTTTTTCTCGAGATTGAATCATGTATCGATGTAATTTTGGATTCCATAATATTTTCCCCCCCTATCAAGACTAAATTTGTTTATTTGATTGAGTTGTTCCTATCATACCGAATCTTATTAGGCTTTCACTATGGGTCCTCTCGTCAAGACTGTACGAGGAGCGTACTGGGCATGAGGAGAGATTCAGCGTATAAAAGCGAGAAGGGTCGTAACTTGAAAAGATTGAGCAGTATCCTACTAATTCTGAATATATTTCAAAATTCAACTCATTTTAAACCACAATAAAATCAACCACCTATTTCAACTGAAATTGGTGACCGTGCTCCCTTCATTCTTGAGCTTTGCTGTTTACTAGTCTGGTAAAGCAACTTACTCAGGAGTTCATTGAACAAACTAGATTTCTTGAGTTTAACACACCATTTATGCAGAGCACATTTTCCGGCTCTACGGTAACAGCCTTCTGTCCAACGTGGAAACTATACCGCATTCTTACTCAAGAGGCAGCCATTGGATTTGTCCTGAGCGTAATGGGTTTTCCCAGCGTCCTTCAGGTTCCTGGACATAGCGAACTATACTTTTCTGCAACAAGTAGATCTCGTCAATCAACGCTGAAGCAAATGAAGCAGGCCCTCGAGTCTCCAGCCTTTCTCCTGCGGCTTCGGCAGCAAGTTCATAAAGTAGTATCCCGGCCACGCAAGCCAGCAGTTTGTGGCCCTTGTAAGCCGGCAGCATGATGGATATAATGGTGCCTAGAACACAGCCACTTCCTGTGATTTCGCTCAAGAGAGGATGGCCATTTCTGATGGCGTACGTTGTAATACCGTCGCTGATATAATCCGTAGCGCCAGTCATGACAACTACATTTCGCTCCCTTACTGCCAGGTCATGCACCAATGTAGCCTTCTCTATCTCGGTTGAAGTGCTAGCTCCGCTGTCAACACCCTTTTGCTGCACGGCTTTACCAAAGACAGTGCTGATTTCTGCTTCGTTGCCCTTGATGACATCAAAGTATCCAGCGGCCATGAGAGTTTTGACAGCGTTTCTCCTAATAACTGTTGCTCCGGCGCCGACAGGGTCAAACACAACAGGTGCTCCAGCCAAGTTGTAAGCTTTCAAAGCCTTGATATAGTTTTCCAAACCATCAGGAGTGACTGTTCCCATGTTGATGACTAGCGAGCCACCTAACTTGGCGAGGTCCGCTGTTTCTTCTCCGTTGTTGGACATTATAGGAGACCCTCCAGCCGCTATGGCAACGTTTGCGGCAAAGTTCTGAACCACGAGATTGGTCATGTTGTGTGTGAGTGTACCACTACTGGCAGCAGCGTGAATTATACCGGGGGTCTTGCTGATCAGAGTATCGGATGATTGAAGGAATATACGCGCGGCAGCTGCTGCAAATGGCGGAGGTGTTTTGATCAGATGAAGAAGATCCTTTGATGCCTGTGTGGGGTCTTTGGCGGCAATGATAGCACTGACAACGGCAACACCATCAAGGGATTTCTCAACACCATCCCAAGATTTCTTCCTACTCGATGACTGATACAAAACCCGTTGAACATTTGACGCGTTAATCCCTCCGATACTCACCGTCTTGACATGTTCCCCGTCCACAGCAATTGTTTCCAGAATTTCTTTGGTGCCAGCAGTACCAATTATCTCCTTGGTGTTTGTCTTCCTATATTTGATTAGCCATGTTTTAGGGAAAACGATGAAACTATTACTTACGTTGCGGTTGCAAACATAGTACCAATACCAAGGTAGTCAGCGCCATCTCTGCAAGCTGCCCGAGCCTGCTCAATATTTGCTACGGTGACTCCAATGATGGCATCCTTTCCAAGAATTCTTCTCGCACTTGTCAAGTCTAATGCGCGTCAGATGATGAATTCCTTCAGGTACCAAGAGCAAATCAAGCAATAGAAATGTTACTTACCCAAGTCATCTTGACCAATATGCACGCCCTCGCACCCAACTGCCAAGGCCACATCAACTCGATCATTAATCAAAAGAGGAACCTTGTGTTTCCGAGTTGCGGCATGAAGCCTTTTGGCGGTTGAAACTAGAACAGCCGTATCACTCACTTTGTCTCTGTATTGTACTATTGTAACACCACCTTCAAGAGCAGCTTCAACGACTTCCACTAGTTCTCGCTTTCCTAGGATTGCTGGCGTGGAATCTGTAACGAGGTACAATGAATAGTCAACCGAGTTGGGAGCCATCTCGACAACCCAGCTTCCCAAACAGGGCAAAGGTGGGTGGTAGAATGTGTAGACCAGGAGAAGCTTCTCAACCAGGGCAAACGGATCAGGAGACCCCCCTGATATGAAACACGTGCTTTCTCCTCTGGGTAGGTGCAGCGAGGCGAGGAGGTGATCCCGTCAGGCTTTTCGAGGTCTCTCGCCTGGCCTCGTCTCGTGTAAAAGGGCGATGGTATTCTTGCAGCGCGTGAAAGATGCACTCGGGCTCGCAGGAAGCATAAAGACTTCCGAATGGCGTCTCGGAGCTTTGCAGCTCGATTCAGATCAAGCCAACCAGTGAACCACGGTACAAAGCAGAAGGCAGAGATGGTGCTGAATGTTCTGCGCAGGGGTAGATGCAGCAAAAAAGCTTTGCACACACATGTAAGTAGACAATATCAGGCTAGTAAATGCGGGAACCGACTGTGGACTTGGGCAGAGATGTATGACGCTGTCTACGCCGAAGTGCCCGTTTTTTTGGAAACTCAGAACTTACTCGAATTCGAATACGTGGGAAAAGGTTTGTAAAGTGGCAAACCCTAATTATTCACTCTCAAGTCGCCAATAAACTTTGAACAGAAAATATAGAAAAACAAAAATACAGAGCTAGGCAAAATACAGATAGGGGTGCTCTAAAAGATGCCCTTCTCGGTGCGAGTTTATGGTGCGGGGTGAATAATGCATTGCAGAGATCTCTTCAGACGAAGGACCTGGCAGGCGGGACGCTGCTTTGGGTTTGCACCACCCTAATTCGGGTACGAGCCAGGCAGGTTCAGGAGCCAGGAGCGAGTGGTCGCCTCAGGCCAGCGCACGGGCCATTCACAAGGCCACCAGCAACCGAATTTGTTTCCCAGGTCCACATCCACCATCCACTCCACGTCCTTCAACCCCTTCCACCCACTTCTTCCCTTTCTTCCCACAAACAAAGTCTTTCCCAACAAGACAACACCACCACCACCACAACCACCGTCTGCCAACAACCATAACATCATCACAACCCTCATCCTCGCGATTCCCAATTTGCCGTTCTGTGCGACCCAGAACTACGACCTCGAATCCTGCTGCTCAGCAATCTGTGCTCCCTCTCAAACCTCTGCGCCTTCATCGCCCCTCAAAGAAACTGGCCAGTTTCCTCTCGCCCCGACGACGTCCCACCTCGCAACACAGGAAGCCAGCTTCCTTTCCCTCCTCAACAAAGCCATCAACTTGTCCACGGATACATCTGCGTTATATGTATCTCAAACCCAACGCCAACGACCTCAGACACCAGCCGCCTCTCGAGCTGCAACCATTTCGCATACCGCGGAAACCTTGTAGCCCCTACTTCAGCAGTAACGGCTAATCCTCTTCCAACCCATCGAATGCTTCGCTTGCAAAAACCCGTCACCGTCCATCTCCTTCGTGCCCCATCCGCTTTCGCCGGTCATATCTGAATGTCACATGTCGTATCATCCGGTCCCGTAACCGTCTCACCGAAATCCGATTCATAAAAGACAAGTCCAAAGTTATTCCACACTATAACCAACCGCAATTATGGCTACCATCAATATCCGTAGCGATGTCAAGGATCCCTTCTACCGCTACAAGATGGAGAGACTCCAGTCCAAGATTGAAGGCAAGGGCAACGGTATTAAGACCGTCATTGTCAACCTGAGCAGCGTTGCTCAGTCTCTCGCACGTCCTGGAGACTATGTCATCAAGTACTTTGGTTTCGAGCTTGGAGCCCAGACCAACACCAGCCCTGCCGACGATCGTTGGATCATCAACGGTGCTCATGAGGCCTCTAAACTTCAAGACTACCTTGATGGATTCATTAATCGATTCGTTCTCTGCAAAAAGTGCAAGAATCCCGAGACTGACGTTGTCATCAAGGACGGCCATATTCTCCTCGATTGCAAAGCCTGTGGCCAGCGCTCCGATGTTGATCTCCGCCTCAAACTTAGTGGATTCATCCTCAAGAAGCAGCCTAAGAAGGGCAAGAAGGACAAAGCTGATAGAAAGGCTGCTCGCTTGGCCAAGGCGAATGGAAACGGTGATGCCAAAAAGAATGGTAGCGGTAACAGCGATGATAACAACTCTGAGAATGGATCCAACGGCGATGCCGACGGTGCCATCGAGGCAGGCAGTGACGATGAATTCACTCGTCAAGCCCAAGAAATCGAGGAAGCACCCGAGGTCAAGGACGACGAGTGGACTGTTGATATGTCTGCTGAAGCTATCAAGGCTCGTCAACAACAGCTTCCGGATGATCTCAAGCAGAAGCTTGTCCTTGGCGGCGATGATGATGACGAGGATGGAGAGGGTGGCGGAAACTCCAAGTACGATCAACTTGGCAGCTGGATCATCAGCGAGGCCGAGGAGAAGGGTGGAGTCACCAAGGTCGATGATATTGACATTTATGTCAAGGCCAAGGAATTTGGCATCGAAAACAAGCATCGTACCCTCCTTGTCTTGATCCAAACCATCTTCGATGACAATATCGCCAAGCAGATTCCTAAGCGCGCTGCCATGCTTAAGAACGTGAGTACATGTCTCCTTTTAGTCCGCGAACTTTGCTAATGGTGTCTTCAGATTGGTACTTCCGAGAAACACCAAAAGGCTATCCTTGGTGGTGTTGAGCGATTCATTGGTCTTCGTGGCAAAGAGAAGCCTGAAATCTATGAGCAAACCTCCAAGGTTCTCTTGGTTCTCTACAATGAAGACCTTCTCACCGAGGAGGTCATCACCAAATGGGGTACCAAGGCTAGCAAGAAATACATTGACCTCTCGACCAGCAAGAAGGTTCGCAAATCTGCCGAGGCTTTCCTCAAATGGCTCGCTGAGGCTGAGAGCGATGATGACGAAGAGTCCGAGTAAACCTATCATTCACTAGCCGCAACATTTTGGAGACTCAGTCAGCGTGACGAGGTTTTTGGACATACAACTTTGTCAGGCTGCTGAGGTTCTAGTTCGATTTTTTAGTGCTGTGGCGGGAGGAAAGGATGTGCTAAAAGTACTTTCGATAGAGAGATTTCTGTGTCGTTTGTGCTTGCCTCACTGACCCAAGTCGTTCGTTTCACTCGCGCAAAAACTGCTTGCTTGTATGTAGTAGTATCGGTTAACTAAAAAAGCATTCCACTCTATTTAATGTGCCAACTTTGCTCTTTCGTGATTGAACTTCGCAACCACCTCGCTTATTTAAGCTTCCCTGTTTAAGGGGTTTACATAGCGATGCAATAATGCTTCAGATAATGCCAAGGTATAACTACTAAGCTGTCTGATCAAGTGGAGGGTTAAAACGCAATATCACGTGCAGAATTCAAGATGGGGTGACGTCGCTCATAGGCCTCGATTACGTAAGCTGAGTCTCTCGAAGAAGGGATGTATATAAGGTCTTAGAGAATTTCCTTGAGTAATACCAACTGATAAATACATCTTGAAATATTCCTTTAACACTAAGCTTTTCCGTTAAAGCGTAAGAGGATACACTATTTTCCAATGACATTTCCATCTCTCGAATATACCACACTTGGACTATTTATGATATTTAGCATACCCATATCCCATAATGGTAAGCTCTTTCGAGGTATACACAGTCGTAACGATTCCTAATTCGGGTTTTTGTTATCGATCATATTGTTAGAAGAATTGGAGGTAGAATGATAGTGGGAGGGGATAGTGGGGGAGGGGATAGTGGGAGGATAGGTTTAAGGGAGGATAGGTTTAGGAGAGGATGGGTTTGGGGGAGAATGGGATTGGGGGGAGTATGGTTAGGCAAGTGGGGTTGGTAAGTTTTATTGATATATATGGATTATGGAATGAGAAGGTTATGTGTAAGTTATGCATGTGGGATCAGGTTATAATTGGGCTTAATTCTCTCTATTGTCTTTAGCGTTATATGGTCGCCATTATACTGTATTTAGTTCTCACATATTAAAGATATCTGCTAGTGATAATTGCCTAATTCTCATAGCGAGAACTACCTGCTAGTATTATCGTCAGGTTTTTAATTCTTCTTTTTATCAGGTAGAATGCCTTGCATGAAGTGTAACATATCCCTTCAAATTTTGGGCTACCATTGGAGTAATAAACACTTTACTGATATGCTTTGATAGCGTGCGAAATGTAGGATTTTTATATAGTATCTGGAAGAGGTAAAGAGGGCTTAAGAAAACCTCTCACATTCCACCAATGCAAGTCAAGTAAGATTTCATTCCTAAACTATAATAACTACTCACACCTCCACAAACCGATACCCCTCCATTATGGGCGTTTGCCACCCCCTCTCGCCGCCCCGCTTCCTCTTCTCAGCCAACTCACAAACCAACCACACAGCATCAGCATCCGCCCTCTGCAACGCCACTCTCACATCCGCCCGTTCCCAAACTAAATCTCCGAGAACTTCAATAACATCATCAAACATCCCCTCTTCAACGCCCGTATATTCCGAAATAGCACACAGCAATTCCACCATACCCTCCCACTTCTTACTCCCCTCGCTATATACCCCGCGTCCTGTTTGCCCTTTCGTCTCAGCTTGAGCCTGGGCCTTGAATTTGCGCGCGAGTGAGAGAATGGATAGCCACTCGACGGAAATCCGCGACGCGAGGAATGATCCCGTGTGTTTGCAAAGCGTGGAGATGGTGGACATAGCAGTGACGCATACGTATGCTGAATTGTCATGGAGAAGCGGTATTATTACGGGCCAGATATCGTTGACTAGCGGGAGGAACTTGTCTTGTGTGTGGGCTAATGCTGGCGCGGCGGTTGAAATGAGAGATAGGAGTTTTGTGCGCAGGTGAGGTGAAGGGGAGGTGAGGTAGTGTTGTGAGAGGGAAGTGATGGATGTGAGTAGGGCATATGTCTTTGTCGGCGCTGGAGGGGCGATTTCTTGAGGTGGTGGAGGTCCCTCTTCCTCGTCGTCTGAATCGGAGGATGGCTTAGTACGGGTGTCTATCTCGTCGAGTACAGCATCTGCGGACTTCCAGGGCTTTTGAGGAACATCTTCGTGTTGGTGATCATGGTCCTCATTCTTTAAGTTTTTGGAAAGCAAGGCAATGATTTCTGAAATGGACGGAACTGGTGCGTCTTTCTTACTCTGATCGACGTGGGGTTGACCACTGATCAAAAGCTGTCCGGATTTTGAACCGACCTGAACAATCTCGTCGAGGACAGAGAAGAGAACGTCGACTAGACTTCGATAGCCGTGGAAGTTGTCTAGAGCGGCAAAAATGGACCCGACAACATCGTCGAGGTACAGCAGAAGTGAAGGCCCGGCGAGTCGTAGCATCATCACTAGTACCTGAGGTGTCTGCGGTGATATGTCGAATGTATTTAGCCGTAGAGAAATGGCATTTACCATGTAATCCACGTTGTCGACAACAAGATCGCTTGCTGTTTTGTAGCCACAGGAGCTGGAAATTATATTTAGACAAGTGATCGCATGTTCTCGTAAGCGGTCATTCGGTGATCCAAGAAGCTGTGCAATGGGATATAGAGTATCGATCAACTCTGGGCGGAATTCTTCCTTCAGAAATTTTGCTCTACCAGCAATTACCTCCAAAGCAGTGGCTTGCATTCGCCAGTCATACTGATTGTCATGACTATCAATGAGAACCGACTGAGAAAAAGCTACCAATTCATCGTTCACGATCTCCTGGTCATCGGACAAAGTAATGGCAGAATCGAAGAATTCATCAATATCCTCGTTACTAGATGTTGCGGCTTTCAGGGTCTGAAACGATAACCAATAAGCTGCAAGAAGGCTTGGGCCGGAAGCTCCACGAACGTATTCGAGCATGCTGCTAGCAATTCTGATTTGCTCTTCCCTTGTGCCAAGTTTGGAGAGCAATCCTACGAGGCTATCCCTTGTTTTCTTCTGGCTCTGCTCTTCTAAAATAAAAGGGCGAAATTCAGTTGACAGCGCATTGTCTGTAACCAGACTCATTGCAGCTTGGCTATTCAAGTCAAATCCTGCCTCTTCGATCCCTAATGTGGACGATGAAGATTCGAGAGTAACAGTAATGCTATCACGCAGCGAGCTTCCAAGAGCATCCTCTAGTATTGACGATTCAAAGTTTAAGCTTTTGAGGAGGTTGCTGGCTTTCTGTAGTTGGTCGAGAGCAGCTTCCTTGGCTGCCTCGTCATTTGCTTGCATAACTCGTGGCAGGCTAGTCACCCAATTGTACGCAGCACTTCTGACGAGCTCACCCAAATCAGGATGAATTGTCGCAAGGTCTGTTAGTGTTGTTCTCCGATCATGAAAATCATCCTCGTTGTCAACCCCATCCAGAACCATACAAGTCTCTAAAAGTAGTGAAGCTGACTCGGACAAAGTATCATGACACTCGTCTAGAACAGTAAGGCAAAATCTGTTCAGTGCTTTACGAACATCGGATGCGGTGTTTTTACGAAGCCTTATGACGTTGGAGAGTGCAAGTTTGATTTGTCCCGTAGTCGCCTTCAGCCAAGGCTTAGTGAAGACTTTCTGCCCATTGCCAGCTTCGGCGGGCTTTTTGGACGACTGGTCCTCGATTCTAATCGTCCTAGTTCGGAGATCGCTTAAAATAGACGTAAGAACATGCTCAAGGACTACCAAAGCAGCAATAAGAGTTTTCCTAGACCTTCGTGAAGCTGTTCCTGGCATGAGAGTCTTCGTCAGTGCAGATATTGTTCCAGGGAGAAATGTCGCCAGCGCTTGCATGTCTTTGATGCATCGCCAAGCTGCGTCCAAGGCGTTCAATGCTTGTAATTGCACTTCAACCGAGCTGCCATCTGTGATTCCCTCGAGAATTACGGTAACACAGTGGCCTAATGCTGGGACCGTTGCGGTCTCAACAAGCGCAGCATGCCCTCCTGGTGTAATGCCCATACTATGGAATAACGCTGCTAGTGCTGTATATGCTTCGCTAGCAATTTCCTCGGGTATGGGCTCCTTTTGATCAGGTGGTCCTCCAGCAACGAACGATAGCAATATCAACAGTTGTTTGGCGAGATCCAGAGGAACACTATTGCTCCATCCGTACTGCAACAAAATCCCAAGGCATTTAATTGTCAATTCCGACAGACGGTCCGTGTATTTCTTCTTTTTCTTGAGGATTTGCGACAGAGGAAAGAAGACATATTCGGCAAGCTTCTCGTCGAAGACCCCATCGTGTCGCTTGCATTGTTTTTCGAGAACAAGAAGGAGCTGGCTTGTCGCCTGAATCAGGGCTTTTGTCGCGGTAGAAGTCCCATCGTCCCTCAAGGCGAGCTGGCTGACCTCGACGCAGCGGGGCTTGAGCTATTTCCTCGTCAGTCATGGCCATTGAATGGCGTTGGCGGGGGAAAGCAGAACGTACACTTTGAAATAGCTCATTTCTGGCAGAACGAGCTCCATCATCCATGGCGAAAAGAGTGAATGCGCAGCATCATAAGAAGATGAGTTCGCAGATACCTAGATACCTCCTAGGTAGTTGGCCAGCGGTCGCGACGGCGTGTGGGAGAACGAGCTAACGAGGCTGTCTGGCTGTCTCGCGGTCTAAGGCGGTGGTCAAAGCTTCATCGTGGTCATGTTTTTCCGACTCCGCCCCACTAACGCTAGCGCGAGTATAAGACATTCCTCTCCGTTTCTCAAGCTTCACTCCAATTCATCACATTCGCCAACCACAATTTTCATCCGCCTGTGTCGAGTAGACACACAGTGCCTCTTCCTACCTCCTGAAATTAATGTTAAATTTTGATCTATGCACGACGTTCGACTTCAGGCCGAAATAAACCAGGTACCTAGCTACCTACCTAGGTACCTGATTGATTTATACGACCAGGTCCAAATTTAATTCCAGTGCACGATTCTGACTTAGTAGACCCGGAACAATAAACCAGTTTACGGTACGTCAATACGGGAAACGTTATGGTGGATAACTCTACTAGCTTTGCTGCCTTAAAGCTTAAGCTTTGCATTTTGTGGCAGCTCAAACTGAGCAGGAGAAATAGTGCTAGAATGAGAGTCTAGGCAAAAAAAAACACAGTTTACAGGCACTGTCAGGCAGTGCTGGGCATGATTTCGTGTGAGGTGTTGAAGAGTAGGTAGAAGGTGAACGGCGCCAGTTGAGGCATGTTACGATATAAGGCTAGGTCAATTCAAACCAATCAGTGTCGCACTGCCATCCAAAGGTAACATTCGCAACTCTGTCAATTCAAGCCCTAATCTATAGGCTTTACTCAGTCCGGCCTGCCATTCCCAATATCAACCGTAATCAAAGCAAAATGCAACCACGATGCGAGATAAGATGAAGCGCGTGCCTCTCATCTCTCGATTTTACCCACAAGCCATCTTGAGAACTTCACAGCCCCCTCGTCAGAAACCCTCCACTGCAAATCTGATAACCATACCAACACCGGTAAGGTAGCAATAATTCCCATCACGAATCCCCAAAATATAGAACCCGTCCCATTAATCAAAGATGGTGTAACATGGCGGGTGTATATAACAAGCAGCGGATCGTGGATGATGTACATCGAGAATGATATGTCACCCATATAAAGCATGACTTTGTTCTTGAAGGGAGTTTGTAGGATAGGGTAGTTCTCCAGCGCGAGAAGGACCAAGATGGAACCCATGCTCTGCCAAAAGAATGGCCGGAAACCTTCGGGATATCGAGTGGGTGTAAGGGCGCCGTCGAGCGACATGTAGCCCAAGGATCGCCCGGCTGTGTTATCCGCAGGCCAGCAGCCAAGATGGACTCCGAAGAGGCAGATAAATATCCAAAAGCAATTGAGGAGAATCCTCGCTGCCCTCTTCCCAGAGGGGGTGCCAGATATTTCTTCGATATGGAAGGTAGATTGGTTTCGGATGAGGCGTAGTTCAGCGAGGACGATCCCACACATGAAAAGACCGAAATCCCAGGCTGTTTGAGTGAAGGCGTAGAATGCGAGAAGGGCTGTGAGGGATAGTCGAACAGCACAATTGCAAGACGAGAAACAGAGTAGTAGGAAAAAGACTACGAGCGAGCCCTTCCACTCGATTCCCAGACTCCAGAGCAGCGCGTTTTCGTCAGGCAAATACGACCCGGGAACAAATGGATTTGCCAGACGCGCGATATTCCACCATGTCTGGTAGAGCTGGCCAAAATACGTATCGAATGCACTGTGTCGAACCGCTCCGTCGAATGGATGTTGACTTTCCCCAACTATTCCCATATACAAGCACGTCGATATAGCGAACATGACTGGCATGATTGGAAGGAAAAGACGTGGTCCACGGCGTAGGATAGAATTTGAAAGGTTGGTGAGCACTTTGGAGTGCTCGCCTCCTCGGATGAGCTTCAGTGACTTGTATGACAAGACGAATCCCGATAGGATAAAGAACAGCGTTACGGAGAACGAGCCTGAAATTACCAGTCGGACAATTGGCAATTGTATGAAATGGACGTCTTCCGGTTGTGAACCGTACCCGTGGTTTAAGGACGTTAGCGAGTATTGAGTCAGAGAGTGGAATATGAAAACGATAAAGGCAGCGGCGCCGCGAACTCCGTTCAGATAGGCTGTGGGAGGAAGTTCACGTTCTAACTCTGGTTCTGGTTCTGGTTCTGGTTCTTCCTTCCAGCGCCTCCACAAAGGTAGTATGAACGACGGAAGCAGATATATTCCAAGTGTTTGGAGACGAGCGAGCACCGCGTTTCTAGTATTTCTAGATGTCGCTTTTCCGTATGCGAGTGTAATGGAGTTTAGAGAGAGGGGATCATCTTGATCTATTACGGCGAGGGAGGTTCGCCGTGAAAAGCTCGGGTCATCGTGGTAGTTTTCCGATTGGAGTGATGGCGGGTTCAACCCATCCTCAAGGTGAGCAGGCGAGGTCGAGCCACTTTCCTCAACTTTGACTTCGTGGGAGGATCTTTCTGTGTAAGGCCCATTAGAATCGTGAAGTGGGATATAAGAATCGGAGTGACGGCCGAGGCCAAAATCGAGGGGAGCCATAACGAGTGAAATCGACAATCTCAGCTGTAAAGCTATTGTTAATGAGCGGAGCGTGATAAGTTAGAATTCGTCGTTTGCTTGGAGTGGGAGATGCATTCCAGCTCGCGTAACTACAGGAATGGGTAGCGCGAAGCACGCGTTTCCCTTACTCGCCCCTCGACTACAGCTCCAGTCGCAGCTAAATTGCCACTCGAAGAATGCATATGAACGAAAGAGCGACAATCCGAGACAACCCCCTTTTCTAGGACATAGTACGAACAATCGCAAATCGGCTTGAGTTGCTTGCATTTCAGGAAAGAGGGAAGAACCAAAACGAGGGAAGTAGGCTACTCGAGTATGGACCCAAAGAAATAATGGTGAGTGAAGAATTTCGAGGCGAGGAAGTGACGCGCATATATTTTTGAACGCGCAGTGAAGCTCCAGCTAGACGAAAAGCGCGCGGACTTACGTGTGCAACTTTTCTATAACCCAGAAATCAGATGCCGGGGCCTCTCAGATTGTCCCTAGCTTCCAAATTGTGATCATGATGTTATACGCGGCTTGTCCAATCTCCAGCCAAAATCATCCAATCGTAGTACGTTTTGCAATACTTAGTCCAACAATTCCCATCACAAATCATTTCCTTATACCGACCAACTCAGAAATCGTCATCGTCACCGTATCCGATCATATGCTCCCTTCGCTCTCTCTTACTCATTTTGGTGATATCGTAGTGAGGTCCACCCTTGTGGTTTGCGGCAAAGATTCTGTAAGCCGTCTTCCAATCCTCGGGCTCGACATTCTCATTTGGCTCTTCGCACTCCTCTCTATATTCATCAATGACTTTCTGGGGAACTTCAATGATGTGATCATCAGCTACAATGTTGATGCCCGCTTTATCAGCAGCACGGATAACCTCATAGATTTCTTGGACATCGAAATCTTCCGCCGTGTTTCGGAGAAAGTCAATAAGGAGCAGGGTGATGGTGTTGACGTTGAAGGCGCGAGGATGTTCTTCGTTAATGAGATTGTGCTCGGAGAGAGCATTGAGCGCATCTCTGTACATGACTATGAAGAGGTCAAAGATTTGCCTGACGTCGGCACTATTGTCGCTTCCTGTTTTTGGAGTCGAACTCTGAGACCAACAGTTGAGGTACATTTTTACTAACCCATGAGTGGATATAGATCCTCGACTTTAAGCCAGGTGACAAGTCCTTCAACATATGCCCATTTCTGTAGGGGAGAAACGGTCTTCGTGAAGAGATCCGTGTTGAAATCATACAACTGTTTGCATACCATAATTAGCATTTCCCTATCGCCCGGCAGGAATCATAGGCCACAAACCAGATTTGCCAAAACCTCCGCATAGCCGTATCCAGTCCAATCATTGTAAATATGCATCCCAAACCTGTCCTGATTTCTATTATCGCATTGATCAACGATTTACATGAACTTTTCCATGCCGGCTTTCGTAATCAAATGGCCATCCTTAGTGATTTGGCCTTGGGCAGCGCCCTTGTTATGCTCCCCATAAATCGCGACGTCTTCTGCAGATTCGATTTTTTGGGTTACGACATTGGTGCTCTTTTGCTTGTGGCTGCTTTTTTCCTTGGTGGTATCCTCCTCTTCGCTGTGGCTGTTGTCCTCATCATCGGAATCCTCCTCGTCGTCCTCATCCTCGTCGTCTTCGTCTTCGTCCTCCTCATCGGAATCGTCGGGTTCCCATACGACAAGAATCTTCTTGGGGGAGCCTTCCTCGAGCTATCGATAGAATCAGCACTGTCGTATTCCCGAACGCAACATGCCTCAACAGCCACAACACCAAAAACTCACGCTGTTCTCGTTGGAATTCTTGTAGCTCGACTTTGCCTTCTGGCTCCCCGAGGCTTTCGCTCCCTTTTTCTTTGCCATCTCGACCTCTTTTTTGCTTTTCTTTATCGGGTTCGCGTTGATCGATGCGAGTGGTTCCGCGGCTTTGCGCTTGTTGGTTGTAGGTTTCTTAGCCCCGAGGGCAATTTTGGGCGGCATTTTATGGGCCAGGGTGGGGGTTGACGGCAATCACTCGAATTTTGTGGGAAGGTTGGTTGAGTTAGAACGAAAATAGAAAACAAGAGAGCAGACCGATTTGCATTCGAAAATCAATGGAAGGAATTCACAAGGACGATAAGATAAGACAATTCCCGTCGCGACTCTCCGTGCCGCGTAAAGCGCGTTGGTCACGTGCGCAGGGGCCCCAGCTGGCTGCAGGGTTGCTGCTCAAAGTCAGAAATATGATGGTTATGCAATTTTAAACAATCTGTAAATCAAACCTGGGCTGACTGCTGTAACTATTAGATCATTGGAGAATATTTCATACAACCGTTGCCGGTAAATACAGGCATCACCTTCTTTCGATTCGAATTCTAAGCTGAGATAAAATGCTACTCTGCAGGTTAACAACAGCATAAAACTCGGTAACGACAATTTGAGTAGCTCATTGAGTAATTTGTGTATTGTGTAAAAATTGAGCTAGCTTTATTGCTTCTGGGTCGTGTTCAGATTTCCAAAAAGATGAAGTGTTTATCACGAGTTTTAGTGCAAAAGGGGCTCGCTTAATTCGAACACACCTTGAACTGTCCTAATATCTTGGATGACGTCTACCACAGACGTTAGGCAATCCAAGGTTTCTCAGAATATCATATTTTTTCATCCAATCTGTCCCTCCACGAAAATCTTTCCTTGCTATGCTTCACTTAGATTCCGTAATACCTAACGCTTTGACGCTAGAGCAGTTTGGTCTACACCCCTACTGAGTTATTATCATGCTAGAGGGTTTTTGCGGACATCTACGATCACAACAGACTCATGAGACATTATAGAGTTCAGAATTAAATACTGCGCGGGGGATGACATCATCACCGAGGAAAGAGTTAAGCATAAGTTGTGGTGCAGGAAATCGAATTGTTTTAGAGTAAGCTATGGTATCCAGCACCTACTTACAGAATGTCCACGTGCCAAAATTATCGCTGTGATGAATGAAGACTAGCCGTGGCATCAGTATAAAATCCAGCCTCGTTACCATTCCAACCCAAGACACTGAACAAATAAAGTTGAGTGTAGGACACAATGGTGAGGACCCAAAGAGCATCCACCCCTTTCTCCAGCGCCACACCAGTTACCCCAAATATCTTTAGCGCTTCAGACGGATGGAAATTTAACACTTCATGGAGTCAGCAAACTTTCAAAATCAAGAGATCAATGGACGTACATCTACTCCAACAGTACACCAATAATATTCACCTTGAGAACGACATGCATCACCCGACACGCAGTAATAGCCACCGCCTGGATTATCTTTCATGGGAGGTTGCATGACATCTTGTCCTTCCCAACCACCTGTACCGGAGACAAATAGTATCAGCGTTCCATACTAGAGCTGTGGAATCATAAGTACTGGAAGGAGACTCACAAACTGGTGGGTCGCCAGTTGATACAACATCATAACCACCATAGGCAACGCGATACCAGACACATGCTTCAGTACCAGCTGCCACGCCACAGTTCCAACCTCCGCTCCACGACCACGTCTCAATGACTTGAAATCCACCCGAGAAGAAACCCAAGCTTCCAGTTGAACCACCAATGAATCCTCTTGAGTAACCCGTACTGTATGTGGAAGAGCAGTCTTCCCCTTCTTCAGTTGTACAGTAGCCTTGCTGATTCATTTGTTCGTTGCAGTACATCAGGCGGAAGTTGCCATTTCCATAAAGGCTAAATAGTCACAAGTCCTTGAGTGAGCTTTGGTCTCTACAAATAAAAACCCACTTTTGAGGCAAGGCTTAAAGTTAGGTGTTTATAGATTAGGTCATACTTACGTTGTTGGACAATTAACATCACAGCAGTCCTCTTTAGGATCATACGCAGGTATATCCTGCCTCGATTCGAGAGTATAGTTGGCAGTAAGTGACTCCGAGACGGGAAGCGGATTCTGAGCCGAAAGAGAAATGAAGGCCGATAGCAGACCCAAGAATAGACCCAAGGGTCTGAAGAATCCAAGTGTACAATGCATCTTGGCTAGTCGGAAGTAAAGTTCAGGTTTGGGGATAGAACAAAGATGTTTGTGTTGTTTTGGTTGTTTTTGTATTGTAAGTGTGTTGGTTGTGTTGAGTGTTTCTTGCATTTGGATGTGTGAGAGGAAAGACTCTGGGGGTCAATTGAACCCTTTATATACTTCCTGACAGACAGCCTGACGGGGGTATAACTATTATGACGCTTTCATAGAGCGTCATTGAGTTTGATGGAAAATGAACTTTGCAGTATTCGGTCATCTCTTGAAGAACAAGAAAGCCAGTCAGTTCCTTGAAAACCAGCTTTTCAACTGCCAAAGAAGATGCTTATGATGTATACAAGCTAGTTTTGTCAGGTCCATCCGAGTTATCTCACGATCGTCGTTTATTTACTCCAGAGTACTTTGCTCGTCATAAGGTAAGTACCGAAAACTGTTTGATAGCTAGTCTTGGCATGAGGTCAGTATAGAACTAACTGGTTAAGTGAGCTGGAAGTCAGGAGCCGCAAAGTTGGGAACTTCCTTTTGACACAGCTCTTGTACTACTTAAAACTGACGTCTGCTTCTAGTTATGGAGGTGCTTCGCAGATTTTGAAGTTCAATTACCTCTGACGTCGCCAATATCCTTGTTTTGTTTCTGTTAGTATACCAAGGTGTAAACAGCTAATGCATGCCAAATATTGCAGATTCGGCGCCTTTTCAAGGAAAGATACGTTAAGGACTAATAGCAGTAGAATAGATAAATTGTCTATGAAGAAGGAAAGAGATCCATAAGCAATCTCACTGCTTAAGCTTACCAGTGCACCCCACCCAGGTATTCCCTCACGTCCCTTCAGGTATGGACTCTAGTTGTAACAATTTGCACGTAACAAGGGGGGCTATTATGCTGGTGGTATTCATCATTGATTGAAATCGTGGGCTTACAGCCCTCGAAAGCTATTAAGGCATACTAGCGCCAGGTCTTGGCGCTCTAGTACTGCTCCATGTCATATGCCATGTCCATATTACCAGCATTTTCGAACTCTATTCTATTGATGACTGTAATTATGCGCTAGATTTGAGCATCTCCTTTTCAGGGATTTTTTGAGCAAGTATATTTCATCATGTTGCA
This sequence comes from Hymenotorrendiella dingleyae, assembly GCA_003988905.1. Classification (NCBI taxonomy): domain Eukaryota; kingdom Fungi; phylum Ascomycota; class Leotiomycetes; order Helotiales; family Helotiaceae; genus Hymenotorrendiella; species Hymenotorrendiella dingleyae. The sequence goes on from QYAP01000418.1 coordinate 24,065, forward strand.
GGTCTCTATACCGAACTATGACGGCACGCTTTCTTGTTCCATACCTGTGATCAATAGGTGATGATCATATTGTATTGGTATCACCTGGCCAAATCGTCATCGCTTTGTTTGTTGACCTCTAACTTCCAATTGGCAAGAAATGACCAAACCTGAAACCTTAAACTCTAATTCACTTTGCACAGTACAACACCAGGTTTCCCCAGCTTTCATAACTCGGAGTAAATAGCCCCACCCCACAGTTTATGGGGGGGTGGCACTTGTTTTGTTTCAAAAACAAATTCACCTCCTACTTCTCAGCCCTCAACCGTTCACCAACTTCAGATTTTGCTGCCAAGGAAATGCAAGCTTTCATCATCCATCCAAACCTGATTTTAAGTCAACAAAGGCTTTTGCATAAGTGAATAGCTAAAACGCCAAAACTAGGTGAGCCCTTGTGTATTGGTAGTTGTCTTGTCATCCCACAAAGGAGCTGTAAAGATTGATCAAGACTACTAGCTGCCTTGAAAGCCCAAACTCTAGACATTTGAGGGCGATAACAGAGTAGTTTAGGCTCAGTTCGTCCAAGTATTGAAGTAATAATGAGGCCCATTCTCGCGCCTAATAGAGAAGTGAAATGTTAACAACGGTAGCTTTTATAACACTGCGCTGCGCTCTGTTTAAGACTGATTCTGACGCCCATTTTGGAATTACAAGAACCATATGGGAGGATCTACATTCCAGAAACTCATTAATACTTATTATCTTTCCTACAACCAAACAGCAGTAAATAAGTCCGGAGCTACTTATCACCACATTATTGTAACGTCTTCTATGTTCACAAGGATCATTCGCCGCCATAATAAGCCATTCTCGAACGAACAAAGCCTAAGTTACGAGGTGTTTCTCGGAGCCGGAAAGGGGGGACCTTGCCCCCTCATACTCCGAAAGCCTACTTCATTCATCAGTAAGGCTTCCTACGTAGTAGAAGCCAAGCTCCCTCCCTTTCCGTCTTACCCCAGAAAAACCTCGCCCCCAGGGGAATCTCTTAACAATATAAGAGGCTTTTGATGCTTTTAATGCTTCCATTCTAGGAGAGACCCCTCGGACCCCCAGCGGGGGCCATCCGCCCCCACAAAAGTCAAAGTTAAAAGAAGACAAGCTTCAATTAAGAATATCAAAGTAACTAACCTTTGACGTTCTGCATTATCAGTGCAATATTTCTCAAAGATTCAATATCCAAGAGCAACTAACATTCAGACTCGAGAGTCGGAATCGAAGTCGAAACCGAATGATGAATTAGAATTCGGGTTGAACTTGCTACTGCATCACCCTTAGACTTTGGGGTTGCACGATAGAAACCGTAAGTTATGTCATTGTACCTTGAAAGGCCAAGTTCAAGTTTTAATAGATCGCAGTCGTTTGTGGGGGGTTTTTTTAAGATTGGCGGAATAAAATCTTAAAGCAAAACGTAGCAGAGGAACTACAACGACAATTAAATTCATTTCCGCGTACAGTAGAATGGTCGGTATGAAAGATCGTGAAGTTTCTCTCTCCTCGAGCCGAGCAGCGCCACTTCGCTAAAGGGGATCTCGCTTGCAAAAGTGGATATCAGCGCTCTCTGAGTCCCAGAAACTTGAAAAACAACGCGAAACTTTGCTTTTCCCCTCCAAAAAATTTCCCAAAAGATCACAAGGCATAGTGGCAAGACCGAAACACTCCTAGATTCTGGCAATCGCCAAATTCTAGGAGTCAAACATCGTGGGGTCAGTTGAGCGGATGTGAAGCCATATCCGGATTCCACGTCACTTTGTGGAGGATAGAGGACTTAACCTACAACAACATCTGGGAGGCTGAACCCCTAGCTACCCATCATAGTGTACGTCGCCTGGAGAATGGCAGTACTATGATGTTTTACTCATGGAGTGGTAACAATCTCTTGATATTTGATTGGTGGAAAGCAATGTCATTCGTGTTCATGTATGCCTTGGAAATGGTATGGGGACTTGGTCGGAGGAAGGTTTGGAGATTCCGGAGGAAAGAGCGTTGGGAGGAAGGAGCGAGGAGGGTGGTGGTAGGGGAACATGGACTGGCGAGCATGCCGCCGCTTCGTAGTTGCATAGCTCGCAATGATCATCTGGGGGCCGAGAAACTTAGCGACGATTGGAGTCGATGCTCTCTTTATAGTTTCACATTCAACTTCTCTTGTTGAGCAAAGTACAAGTGGTGGAAAGCTGTCTCTCTGGGGCCAAAAAGGAGATTTGGTTCCTCTCGTCGACTTTGCCGACATTCCCAACAAGTAAATTTTCCTCAATCGTACGGCGCAAGTACCTTACGGGAGCACGGTCATTCTCGGTTAACCTGTTTTCTGCTTAATAATGGCCTGTACAGAAGCAAAACCTGTTTACTACCTGTTTACTGCCTGTTTTTTGCCTGTCTCGCTTAGTATTCAGTCAGATTTAAGTTTTAGGTAAGTGAGCTTAAGGTGAGGCTTTTCTTGTTACCTATCCTGTTATAATCACTTCGTCGCCGCTACTATTACGTCATTATCGGCTACACCCACTTCTATTTCTCTTTTAAGTTCTATTTCTCTTCCACTTCTCTCCTACTTCTCGCCCTTCAAATGTACCACCATAATGATCATATCACCACACCATAACACCACGGTAGATATACGTATATATACATACACGCATTCTTTCCCTCTCCCTATTCTATTCGTATCAGATAGAAGTCGCGTGTGCGCTCTCTCTCTCTCTCTATTCTATTCGTGTCAGGTAGGAAGATACGTTCTCCCCCTCTTTCTATGCTTCCATTCGCACCAGATAAGAAGGTAAGATGCGCGTACTTTTATTCTCTCCCTCTCTTTATACGCGCCTCCATTCGTACTAGATAGGAATACGTATACGCGCACCCTCTCTTCTTCTTTTTCTTCCAGGTAGGAATGCGTGTACTTCTTTTTCTTCTTTTTCTCTCTCTCTTCTTCTAGGTAGGAGTGCGCGCACACACACACGTACACACACACGCACACACACTCTCTCTTCTTCTTCTGCTTCCTGGTAGGAATGCGCGCGCGCGTACACACACATACACACACTCTATCTCTATCTCTATCTCTTCTTCTTCCAGATAGGAATACGCGTGCGCGCGTTCTCTTTTCTTTTTCTTTGAGGTAGGAATGCGCGCGCGTCTTTTCTTATAAGTTGGGTATTTGTAGTGCTTCGTAGCTCGGATTTAAGTGAGGTTTAAGAGTGAGGTTTAAAGTCTATCTAGATATAAGCGAATAGGGAATTAACAGATCGCCAACAGGCTATTAACACCAAAAACTTAATCAACGCCCGTGCATAGGCTGTTAAGCGAGACAGGCAGTTTATATGATTTCAACTACCTGTTAATAGGCTTAGCGAGAATGACCGTGGGCCACTAAGGTATGTTTCGGAACCTCGCTATGGTGCACATAATTAAGTGCCTTGAGAGGATAATTATTCGCCAATCTATATCGAAAACTACCTTCTGTGCCAATCTTGAAGTGTGTTTGAAATGAGCCACGATGAATGATAGATGATTGCAATGAATTTCGCAACTTCAAGGATTTGAAAAAATACATCACTTACAGTCGATAGTTGAAGGATCGCTTGGGGCTGTACGCTTCTTGCCAGAGGCTTTACCTTTTATAGCCGTAGACCTTACGTAGCATTCGATGAACTCACAACTAACTTACCCTGTTCGAAGCTCGGAGGATCATCGGAGGCTCGGGTCCGGGCCGGACATCACGGCTCGACGCGCCCTTTTCGTGTACCAGAAGTCGTGAACCCTCAATATTTTCATCGCCGACTCGAATTCCTCCCAACATGACTACCCAAGGGCCCGCAAAGGACGGAAAGTTGGAGACAATCTATCCCACCCCAATCTTGGCCATCAAACACATCGTCTGCTTCTCATGCCTCCAAGAATCTCCCAAATTGGATCGTTGCAGTGCGTGCAAACGCGTTTCCTATTGCTCCAAAGAGTGCCAAAAGAACGACTGGGCTGCGGGCCATAAGAAGATATGCAAAGTGTTGGTGGCATCAAACAAGCGCAAAGTCCAGACTTCGCCGCAGGGTAGGACATTCGAGATCTTTACAGCGGAAAGGGTATGTCAGATGGCGGGGTATGAAATGTGTGGAGGGATTCGGTGCTAACCTTTTCTTGTGCGCAGTGGAACGATATTGATCAATACCGACGCTCGACCACGCGGGAAAAGCAGGCGTATAGCGATGAACAACGTATTTTGATGTGGGTTGTCTTTCCTCGGAGCACCATGATTGACGGGCCAGGTGCTAAAATGACTGGATAGGTACGAGCCGTTTTGCCAACACTGCTACCGATCTCCGCTTCAACTTCAAGCAGGCGAAAAGCTCAACTTTTGCACAAAGTGCCGCGTTACGAACTTCTGCACCGCTTGCCCTCAGACCCATGACGATGACAAATGTGGCGCTCTTCAGGACATAGTACCGGACGAGAAATGGCTATCCAAGCACAGACAAGAGAGCAAAAGGGATACTGCGTTAGTTTATACAGAGAAACCTCGCAAGGAGTACATCCCGCTATCCTCGAGCTCAGGATGGACAGATTATCACACCAGAATTTCCGATAAAGGCGATTTTGCCCGGGCCCTCAGCCCGACTATGCACCCAACAATGGACGATGACCTAATCGTTGGAATGGTGGGACTATTGAGACGAGCGTCCACCACTACCTCCATCCCCCTCACCATATTAGCTGCTTGTGAAAAGATATTCCCACATATCGAGACACGGTCTTCACTCGAGGTGCATCTGATCGGGGCGGCAGCGTATGAGATATCGGCGCTTACAGTCTTCGAAGACATGCTACATCTATTGCCGAACCTCAAAGCATTGCATATCACAATAACAGGCATTGAACTGCCAGGTCAAATGGTGAGTCAAATAGGCGACGAGAAATTCAAGATTGAATGCTGCCCGGATTGCACATCGGCGGATCGTACACGGCATCTCAGTGTTTGGCAAGGTCCATACCACGAGTTCGTCAAAACCGATCGCTACGAAAATCCGGACCTTGCTGTTGCATTTCAAAGTGGATTCTCGCAGGAAGTGCAAGAACAATGGCTTCCCACCATCAAGTATCTTGCAAAAGCGCCATATCCTACTGTGTTTACTTGCTTCAATGCAGACGAAGCGCAGGGAGAAACGGCCATTTTGGAGAACTTGGGTGCCAATTTTTTGCAGCGTGCAGAGGTGAACAAATGGAAGGGCATTCCTTCCATTCTGGAAACTCCTACAGACTCTGCAATCAGTGGGATCTTCTATAATAACCAATATTGGTATATCATCGGGCCAAGCGCGTCAGCGTCTTGATCTTGCTTTTCACACTGGTAGGCTAGAAAATTGATGCTAGCGAATCACTTGCCGAGTAAATGCGCCAATGGCAGAACTCGTTGTGGTTCGTTACTTTCCAAAATACGTGTGCGAAGTCCAGCGTACCGTATGCTTCAGACCATAATTCTGTTAATACCAATTTGGTGGCCTGGCGATAATTCTTCTTCACTCCGAGTTTCTAGGGGAATTACCAAGGAGCATTATCACTAGGTCGGGCTTATTGTCAAGGCCTTTTCTCCTCCCCCAAACTAATTTTATCTGGTTTGAAAGCACGACGATCAGTGCCTTGAATCAACGAGTTTGAGAATAAACAAAATCCGTAATCAAACATCTTTACCAGATGGGGTTTTCCCCCAACTACAAGTGAAATGAAACTGCATTCCAATCTTTGTTTCTTTCGAGGTTCTGCTCTCGTGTGACATAGCTTGGGCTTTGTGTCCCATTCTCTGATCATCAGCAAAAAATTCATTTCATATTCGTACATGTGTTTTCATGTATGAGTATTTTATGTGAAAGCGTGAAAATGTTAAATTATCCCCTTTTTTTAGGAATATTATTGTTCCCGCTATGTGACGCTTTTACGTCTTTATGTTTTCATGTAAAGCATAAATAAAAGTATAAATAGATAGTTTAAATTTATCTCTGCTCTGTTATTTTATGATCCTATTATCCTAAATAGTTTTTATTTGCTTTTACTCTATTACTCTATTACTCCGTCTGCTTCTTTTTCTCCTCTTTTTCCTTCTTCTTCTTTTTTTCTATCCCTTTATATGTGTATATTATATATTATTATTCTAATAAATTAAATTTTAATTAAATCGATCGAATATTTGATTTATATATTAATTCGTCATAGTGTTATAGAATAGAAGAGGATCCGAAGGCTTATATGTGATTATACGGCTCTTAGCCTGGCCTATATAGCCCATTTATACTCTTAGTTATTTATATTGTGATATTTTAGCGTGTTTTTTTAATCTTTATGTAAAAGTATGAAAGTGTAAAGGCGTGAAAGTGTGTAGGTGTGTATTCTATGTAATAAAGTGTGCATATATCGTTATGTATTCGTATACTTTCTGTTCATGTAAAGTAATTGTATGGTGGAAATTTAGAGTTTATGTGTATGAACTTTTTGCTGATGATTCCATGCCAGGTAGTTCTCATACTGTTTAAGAAAGCGAGACCTCTTTGTAGAGATGAGGAGGAGCTCTTTGCTTGTTGACACGCATTCCCGAGTCCTCCTGTCGCCAAGTCTTCTTTCTTTCGCATTCTATTACCGCTATCGATACCTGAGAAGTCTCTTTGTCGTGATCTGAGGCGCTTGTTCCACCGGACACATAATTCAGTTTTTCGTACAGATAATGATGCTGGAAGAAGGAATACTGTGTCTTTGCTAGTTAAGCCGGGGAGAGTCACCCCGAAATTCGACTTGGAGCAGAGTGATTAGAGATAATGAAATAGAGAATAATTCTATGTCGAGATAAAGATTGATCTTACTTAATTAGTCTATTGTATTAATTGGGTTATAAGCCCATGCTCTCCCGGTTTCGACCTTATTGTGTTAGATTCGTAAGAGAGAATAAGGTTAGAATGGAGAGTTGATAGATGATAAATGTATCTTCGGTTTTGGTTTTAATTCTTTAAGACAGTCTATTATGATAAGCCGTGACCTGGGGGAAGGGGTAGGCTTGTAAACCAATTAGTAAGGTAATTATATTGGAAGAAGGTTGTAAAGGTAAAGGTATCTAGGTAGACTTTACGCATTTTTTTTTACAGAATGTATCCACTTTGGGCTCCTTCCTATATCATAGATGAATCTCGCGTGCAAAAAGTCAAGTAATGATCTCGGAGCTTATCAGTTTAAGGTTATTAGCCCCATAATTTAATTAGTAAAAATATGTTTTTATTATTCCCATAAAGAGAGAATTATAATTAAAAACTATTATAGAAATATTAAGCATTAATTAAGCATTTTATAAGCTTTATATTATATTATCGTATTATATAATAATTAAATATTATAATACTCTTATTTAATACCTATATTTTTAAAGAAATAAAATATTAAATCTATATTAATAAAAACCTTATATAATTTATATAAAAGAGAAAATATTATAAATAATAAAAAGAAAAGCTTTTATAACTTTCTTAAAAGAAGTTCTTATAAAAATATATTCTTAATTAATAATAAAATAGATAAAAGGGAGGGGGTTTTAATAATAGTTATTAAAAAGGATTATTCTAAAATCCGGCCTTTTAATAATCGACCCCTTTTATAAAAATTCTTATAAATTCTTTAAATATAAACTTTAATAACTTTTTTAAACCTTTTAAAAACGGGTTAAAATAATAGTTTTATTATTCTATTAATAATTTATTCTTATATAAATATATAAACTATATTAATCTCTTTCAATAATATCTTTTCTTAAATAAAATAAATTTAAATATCGAAATATTTAATATAAGTATAAATAATATTTTTAATAATTTAACCTAATTTAAACTTCATTTTAGATTAAATTAAATTAATTAAAAAGTAAGGTTAAATTAAGTTAAATTAATTCGAATTCTACGAAAATTAGGTTAAATTAAGTTTATAAGATTTAAGATTAAATTAGATTAGGTTATAATAAAATTGAAGTTAGGTTAAATCAAATTAATAAAAATTCGCTTAAATTAGGTTAAATTTAGATTAAAACAATGAAAATAATATAAAAGCATCCATTTTATTAATAAGTATATATATAAGAAACAATATTAAAATAAGAGAAATATACGATCTAAAATTAACCTAATCTAACCTAAAACTCATTTAAGATTAGATTAGATTAATTAAAAAGTAAGGTTAAATTAGATTAAGTTAATTCGAATTCTATAAAGGTTAAATTAGATTAGATTAGGTTAATTAGAAACCTAGGCTAGGATAATTTATTTGAATAATCCTAACCTTAAATTAAGGTTAAGTCGGGTTATTAAAAACATTAAATATAAAATCAAAAATTCTTTAATAATATAATTATTTTTTAATTATTACTTCGAATAATAATCAGATTTATTAAGAACTTTAAATCTAATTCCTTTATTAATTAATATAATTAAATAACCTCTTTTATAACTTAAATTTAATTAATATATTTAATTTTATAAATCGATAATATAATAATAATTTATCTTTTATTTAATTAATTAATAATATTACTTCTAAATAAGAAAATATATTTAAAAATTAAATATCGAATATTAAAATTACCTTTCTAATTAACGTTAATATACCCTATTAATTAATCGATTAATCTAAAATAATATAATCTATAATTAATAATTCCTTTAAAATATTAATAAATATATTTAATTATTCAAATATAAGATTTAATTAAATTAAAGAAATAATAATTAATAATAGATATAATATATATAATATTAAATTAAATATAAAATATAATATATATAAAAGATTCAATTATAATTTAATACTAATTAATTTTAACCTTTATAATTTAATATTTAATATTAATTATAATAGAAAAAGAAATAATTATTATTAAAATAATAATTATTTTATAATTGAATAATTTTAAAATATTAAAAACTCTTTTAATATATCCGTTTTAATTAAATTTAAACTATTTCATTTCTTGATTTTAAATAATTTTTATTCTAAAATAATAAGAATTAGGTTTTAAATTTATTATTTTAAAATATTAATATAAAAAATCTTTTAAAAATTAAATAGTTTCTATTAAAGATTTAATAAATTAAAGATTATTAATAAATATTATAATATAAATTTCCTTTTTATTAAAAGAAATATATAAATTTAAAATAAAAGATTAAAAATTAAAAGATATTAAAAATTTAAAAAAAATATTATATTATAAATATAATAATTATTTTAAATTATATAACGCCTCTTTTAACTTATAAACTTTATATAAACGATTTTTTGTATTAATTTTTCTTTTAATAAAATTAAACGATTATTTAATAAAAATATTTCTATTAATTTTATTATAAAGAAAAACGATTTTAATATTTATTTACTTAATTTCCTAATTATTAATAATTATAAAAACGAAAAGAGTTTTATAATTTATAATTTAATTATTATTATAAATGTTTTATTATAATTAATACTTTTAATTTAATAATCTTTATAAATAATTTATTTTAACTTATATTAAATAAATTTATTAATTCTATTAAATTTATAATAAACTTATATTCTAAGAAATATATATTATTTCTATTAATCTTTATCTTTAATAAAAGAATTAATAATATCTTTTAATAGTTTTATATAATAATTAATAAACTTTTATATATTATTTTCTTTTAATAAATTAAATTCTTCTATTATTAAAATAACCTAAAATTGAATATTACTTATAATATTATAATCTTTAAATTTTAATTCGAAATTTAAATTAAAAATATTTTAAACGAAATAAATAATTAATAATTCTTTAATTATTAAATTTATAATATACTTCTTAACTTTATTAATATAAGGATTATAAGGATATAATTATATTTTTCATTTAAATTATTTTCTTTTAAATATTTAATTTATTTAAAATAAATTATTATAAATTTATTAAAATATATATTTTATTTATTTCATTTATTTTATAATCTTTTTAATTAATATTAAAATTTAAAATAAAATTTTTAGAACAATTAAAACTTAATAAAACAATTAAAATAAAAGCATTAATAAATAAAATAATATTAATAAAAGATTTATATTTAAAGCATTAATCTTATAATAAATTTATCTTTTATTTTCTTTAGAATTATTTTTAATTTTAGATTTATTAGAATTATCGGAAATATTATATTTTTCCTTTATGAAAATAATTCTATAAATAATTATAATATAACCCTTTATATTAAATAACTTGTAAATTAAATTACTTTAATATTTTATAAAATAATATTCGAAACTTTTAATCTTAAGAAACTATTCGGTTTACGATATTCATTTGATTCGAATCGAATAATCTAATAAAAGTCTCCTAGAATATATTCATAAAAAGCTAAAGATCGTAAAGATCAAAAGAGGGGAATCATAATTATTCCCAGAAAGCACGGGCCACCCTGTGGCACGTGTATCTACTGGAATATTCATAGGAATATTCTACTAGAATTGGTTAAACAGAAACTTTTAAGTTATTCGATTAATTATTTAATATTTTATTTTAAAAATTCTTATTCGATAGATATTTAATTTTTAATTATTTTAAACTTTAAATAAAGAAATTATTAAACGAAATTAAATATTATATTTAACTATTTAATAAATATAATTAATAATAGCTAATTAATATTTAAATAATAAATTAAAATATATAATTATAAGTTTTATGTTACAGGTCCAGATCTGTGACCCTTAAGTAGTCGACTTCCATCCAATAATAGTCCCTTTTTGGGCAGTTCACTGTTGGTCTAGTGGTAAAGCTACTCACCCTCCTAGCCTGTGACATTTTATTTTATTCTAAAATATAATATTAAGTCTTTTAATTTTATTATTTTATTAAAGTATATTAAATATTATAAACTTACATATAATTTTAAGTTTATTAAAATAAATAATAATTTAAGTAATAATATATTCTTTATTATTATTAAAACGAATATAATAAATATAATATTCGGGAGTTTCGTTTATAATAATGAAATTAAATAAAAGTTAATTAATTTTATCTTTATATTTTATTATATAAGTAATTAAATAGTTTATAATATTATAATATATATAAAAGATAAATCTAATATTATTATAGTTAATAATAAGGATAAAACTAATAAAATCTATTTTTAAAAAGTTTATTAAATAATATTTAAGAATTATAAAAGAAATATGTAACTTATTTTTAATCTTTATTAAATTATAAATATTATAAATAAAAGAATCTCGAATAGACTTAAAAAAGTTTATTTTATTAATATAATCTTAAAGTTCAATAAGATTTTTTATTTTTATATATTTTTAATGATTATATTAAATTTAGATAATATTTTTATTAATATTTATTATAAAAGAATATTTTTCTATTATTTAAATTAAAAGTTATTATAAAACGTTTAAAAACTAAATATTTAATAAAAAAAAGAAGAAAATATAATATTATTTATTTTAAGAATTAATTTTAAATTAATAAATAAAATATTAAACTTATTAAATAATTAATTTAAAGAAATTAAATTAATATTATAATTAAAAACGTAATAAATATTAGAAAATTTTAAAATATTCTTCTAAAAAGAGGAACTTGTTCTCTCTGTTAGAAGGTTATGTTCAGGGTTCGTAAAAATCTTAGATTTTCGATTTTTTGGTTAGAAAAGGCCTGGTGCACGTGATAAAATCGCAAAAAAATTAATCCCTGCAAAAAAAATTAAAAAATCACATCGTATACTTTGCCTTCGAAAGTTTCAGCTCCCAAAAAATCTCATAAGCTTAGTATAGCGCGTTGTTATGAAACAATTCGTCGAAAAGGGTATATACGTCGATTTTTGGTGTATTTTTGATCCTTTCCGAAACTTCGTTTTTTGGAGGTGGACTATCAAATACTATTCAAAAATTAAAAAAGTCCTTTATATACTTGACCTTCGAAAGTTTCTAATCCGAAAATATCTCATAAGCTTAGTATAGCGCGTTGTTATGAAACAATTCGTCGAAAAGGGTATGTAGGCTGATTTTACACCAAAAAACGATGGTTCTCAAAACTTTGATTTTGCACCGATTTTGGTGCAAAATACCATAAAATTCATATGAATCCATGAATATCTCAATGCGCAATGGAGCTAGAACACTAATTTTATTTTCCATAAACGCTTCAGAATTCAAGATTATACTCTGCAAAATTTCAGGGTTATAGCACCAATATTAGTGGAATGCATATAGTTCCTAGTTTCCGAGAAATGTGTTGGGGGTAAGCTTTTCGACGACTTTTCGTCGAGGCAAAGGCCCTTCGGGGATAATTTATTAACTCCGGCTGCGGCCTCTCAGGAATGCTAACATTCAATAATTAATATCTCAATGCGCGATAGAGTTCTATGAATGATTTTTTGACCAAAAGATGCGGCTTAATTTATAATTTAAGTACAGAAATTTTAGGAACTATGAGTCGAGAACTGGTGGATTGCATCTAGTTCTTATATAGACCTCAAAGTAGTGAGGCAGGTGGCCCGAGCTTCCTGCACCCTTCTCGCTTAAAAGCTCGAATTGAGGAAGAAAATCTGACGGAACTCGAGGAGAGTCGACGTCGGAAGCCTTTGAGGCTCTCTCGCTTATGCAGGTTTGACAGACGCCACCGACGTCAACTGGGCCCGGAGCCCAATTGCGGGTTAAGCCACCACAAGCCACAGTGTCAGGTCTTAAAAGGGCCCTCGGAAGGCTCAACATTTAATAATTAATAGCTCAATAACTACGATAGCTAGCGATAAGCTTTCTTTGTCGCAAATATGCTTCTCAATTCAAATCGACATATAAGCTCAGAACCAGGGCTTTAGCCCTTAAGTTGACAGATCGCATCTATCATTCAAGTAAGGTAGAAAGAGATGGGGTAGTTTCCGCCTGAGGCCGACCTGCGAAGCGAGAAAGCTGGGCCCGAAGGGCCGAGCGACTCGCTGAGCGCGTGGCTTGCCGTAATCACGTTTTAAAACGTGACCCACCTCCATTTTCTAGCTTTTAAGAGCTTTTACTTACTCTTTTTAGAAGCTTACGTGATACGGAGCTATCACCTCTATAAACCTTTCTTATTATATTCTTATAATAAAACGAAATAATTCCTTTTTTAATAAATATATATTTCGATTTATTTAAACTATTAATAGAATTAATATTAATAATAACTTTATATGTAATAAAAGCTTTTCGAGAATAAATAATATAATATAAATATATAATATTAAAACTTTATTTTATATTAAGAAAAGAATTAATATCGTTTTTAATTATTATTCTTATATTTCAATTTTTATTAAATACGATTAATGAAACTTTATTATTATCTTTTTTAATCTTTTACTTCTTTATAAAAGTTTTATTATTATTAAAATTAGAGTTTTTAAAGTTTTAATTAATTCATTTATTATTATTATTTCTATTATTCTATTATTAATAATAACGATTTGTTACGATTACGGAATCGTCAGGTGACATTTGGGACCATAGGCTCAGACAGCCACAGCGCTGACAGGAGAACCCATTTGTTATAACCAATAGTGA